>CM055268.1:67187799-67470299 GCA_029237695.1 Conchocele bisecta
AACTAAACTAAGGAATAACAAACTGACTTTATCACAGTCGGTGGACATTTCGTGAAATAGTAAAATTGGAAAGTAAAAGTGGAATATAAATATAAAGACATTAACTCATCATTACATGCGGAATACACCTTTACTGGTATGATTTTTGATAAATATTTTATTTTTGTTATTTCACAATTAAGGAATATGTTGTGACCACTTGTCGAGACGGTTCAACGGTGGTCGCTCGCGATGTATGCTTCTGAGCGCATAGAAAGAAAATATTTAGGATTTCCCGCAAACATAATGGCGTATCCTCAGCATTAAATGGGTTAAAATTACAATCCTAGTTATGTAGCTTATGCAACCTCCGTTAGAAATAGGTTGCTGCCCGTTCAGAAAAATACGTACAATATGCACACGTCATATGCATATATATGTAAGGGTATGATATACATAGCTGCGTGTAAACCGATTTGTACGCTAATCTTGCCAATATTTGTCAAGTTCTTTATTACAAAATGCTTGAATATTGTGCTTGAAAGCAAGAAGCTTGATTGACTGTAGCCTACAGCTCAGGATCCGCCAATCAAACTGCTTGATTGTGGGTTGATTGCGAGTTGATATTGCCAGTAGATGTTCACAAACGTTGACATATGGACAAGATTAACGCAGGCGGTTGTGTACATTTCCTATGACCTGTCGTATATATAGACACAATTGTGCTCAATATAAAATAACCTAACACGTTATAGTTGATGCACTTCATGGGTGTAATATATACACATGTACATGATATTATTAGCACGAGAGTCAGTTTGATATTATATAGAAATTTGATATGAAACAGCAATAATTCCAGCACAAAAATGTTTACACAATTCCTAACATTTGATTGGCCCGTAGCAAGTCTCTGTCCAAAATTTATATCCCAGTAAACTCCCACGCCGAACTACTTTCCGTAACCGTGAGGCGCAGTTAAAATAATTATTAAGAAAACGAAAAATAAACACATTTTCTTGATGAATTTATTTCAAATGCTGGAATTATAAGGAATGAATGGCCTTTTTGTTGAATTTATCGGGGATATAAACTTGGAAAAGTCGCGGGAATACTGGACGAAGGCCTTCCGGCCTTCGTCCAGTATTCCCGCGACTTTTCCAAGTTTATACCCCGATAAATTCCACAAAAAGGCCATTCATCCCTATAATGTACCTGTTGTGGAACTGGAACTTTGGTAATTGTGTTGCCTTCCTCCACACATGTTACATTTTTCTGAGGGTGACTCCCGCTTTCCTTAGCTAGCTCTGTGTGGACAATCTTTGTTTTCTTTGTGGCAGTCCCACTGTTTTGAATTCTCATCCGTTTCTTGGAACTCATATTCTTGACCTATCCAACCGTCTGCAGACTAATGATTTCTGTAAAATATCAATTAATAGTGACAGTGCATATATGTGGCTTATGGGTTTTGCGACTAGTGTAGATCCAGATCAGCCTGTGCATCCGCACAGTTTGATCAGGATATACACTATCCGTCATTCCAGCAATGAAACACCCGTCATGCATCTAACAACGAATATAGATTGTTATCAGGCTACAGGAGCGTGCAATTTGATCTGGAGCTGCACTGGTCACAAATCTCATAGTATGCTCAATTTCTCCATTCTTATACGGTTTTTGCCAATTTTCTGCACATAGAAGACTTGTTATGTCGAACATTCTACGTTTATGCGTTAGACTGATATAATGGAAACAGTAAAGACATGTACAAAGGAGATAGAACAGTACATAAAGTCTGAAAACGCAGACTCGCTATATGGCCATACACAATGTTTTCGTTTAGTACTTATATTGAAACAGTTTACGCCGGTGCGGAGTGCAGCACCAGTAGCCTATTTCATCAACATTGCAAAGTATACTTTACTAGCAAAATATACTTTGAGGGAGTAATCATTTATTTTCCCTAAAATGCATTATTTCATATATTTCAAATGCATATATTTCATGATTAAAAGTATGCAGAATTATTATACTGAATTTATTACATTATCACAGCCAAATTGGCTGTGATAATGCAATACATTCAGTATAATAAAAATTAATAAATTTATCATAAAATTGAAAATTTCTCCCTCAAAGTATACTTTGCTACTAAAGTATACTTCGCAATGTTGATGAAATAGGCTACTGGTCGGCTCCATACACTGCCTGTAATTCAACATGTCCAGACAATGGAGCCTACTCGGATCATTCACTCGACCAAACGATCCACATATTCAAAAATGTCCCTAGGAACAAGTATGTTGGTGTTGTCGTGCGTTATGAAATATGTATAGTACTACTTTTCTCCTTCATTATCCGTCGACACAAGTACAACTTAATACATGTAGCTATACACTGAGCCACAGTTAGGAATAGCGAACAGTGTAGATCCTGATCAGACTGTGCGGATGCACAGTCTGATCTGGATATAGACTGGTCGCATAGATCACGGTTCGTACGAGCAGATAATCCGGGAGCTTTAGTTAGTGGATTATCTGCTCGTACAAGCGGACGAACGTGATATAACTGTGTTATCACATCCTCATATGTCCATATATTGTCCCTGTGCTGTGTAAATGCAGAAATAAAACTCGAACATTAAAGATGTGATAATACAACGAATTATAGTCGGTCACTGCACACCTTAAAAGTAATTCCTTAAACAGTACAGGGTATTTAGTTTCTTACCTAGGATCGACTAACTGTACATACGTATCCCGGCTGACAAATATCAATAATTATATGTAACTAGCCTACTGAGAACACATTCTATTATTCATTTACACGGGTTTTATTTATATTTGACTACACAGTGTATCCGAGTATTCAATCAATTCTATTTTAGTACATTGTATAGAAAAGGTATTCCAATATTTACACAATCTAATAGTTTACTGACCTGAATATGTACATTCACGCATTTCCAGATTGGCACTGCGAAACTTTATTTCTACATTGTAATCATGAGCAAGCAATGCAGCAATATGCTTGTACATGTAGTACGCCTTGCGATTTCGACAACATGTTAATGAAAATTCCCGTCATACAATGTAGCTAAACATAGAATACAATACATGTATTGGACATAATGTGGATTTGTGAGAGAAAACACAGGTTGGGAACATGCGATGGGGAATTTAAGGATGTGTTGCATTCATCCTTAACGGAATCCCAATATCTACGGATGGACCCTCATGTACAATTTTTTGGGTTTCATGTACCTGAGAGTTAAATACAGCTATACACATTATATGAGTAATACGATTAGTGCTAATTTTATTACATTTAATGGGTAGGGCTAACTGACTCTGGTATAATGAGGACATGACACCAGACCAGTAGCCAAGTTCACCAAAATTGCTAAGCATACTTATCTAGCAAAGTGTACTTTGAGGGAGTAATCATTTATTTTTCCCGAAATGGATTATTTCATATAGAACGAACGACGGCATATAGTTGATGATTAAACGTATGCAGAATTATTATACTGAAAGCATTACATTATCACAGCCAAAATGGCTGTGATAATGTAATGATTTCAGTATAATAAAAAATAATAAATTTATCCATAAATTGAAAATTTCTCCCTCAAAGTGTACTTAGCAAGATAAGTATACTTTGTAATTTTGGTGAAATATGTTACAGGTTATTCTACATCCAGGGCTTAGTATACATGTACATGTGTATGTATTTGCATTAAAGGTACATGCCCACTCAGTAGGCACAAACTGTTCTTTATAGGAATTAAATTCGTATATAATAGTATATAATTGTGTCACTATTCCACCAGTTCTAAAATGTACAAGTGCCCGCTATACAGATATAATCATTTAGTAATATTTATTATACTGATAGTGACTCGCGGAGTATCAGGCTATTTTCATATGCAAATGAGGCATGATATTCTTTTAATTATTTATACTAATTAAATGCGTAGCCTGAACAAATAATATTTTCGACAGATTAAAAGTATGATCATTGTACATCCAAAAAATAAATACAGATAATAAATAGTAATGTCCGTTAACATTTTAAGGAAACACGGTTATCGCCCCTGATATCAGTGTGGAAAGTTACGTCTGATATCAAATGTATAATAATACCAATCAATATAGATAACCTTCATAAGATAAGTATATTTCAATCAACTCGTCTTACACTCAGGTTGTTTGTATGCCGCAATTGCTGTACATAACAAGTTGATGAAATATGGTCATCACTATGTACACACCCGCCTACGATTCTCTTACCAAGAATTGCAATCCAGCGGTCCTTGAATTGCAATTCTTCCCCTCTGAAATTGCAGTCTAATTGCGGTGCAATCGCGGTCCCGTTTTTGCGGTCATTCTTTCGCGATACCGTTTGTGCGGTCATTCTTTCGCGGTCCAGTTTGTGCGGTCATTCTTTCGCGATACCGTTTGTGCGGTCATTCTTTCGCTATTTGCGGTAAAAACTTAGCGTTACGCGTATATATACACCTAATTCTACTATTTATGTATGTTTTATTGGATTTTAAATGGCTAAATACAGATAGGAAAATATATCTTTTCGTCAGAAAAAATCAACTATTTCGATGTTATTGCCGCATTGGTCAAGCAGAGCGGTCCGCTGGTTTGACCGCAGAGCGCAGCGTAAAGCGGTCATTCTTTCGCAGTTGCGTAAACTGCAATTAAAAGCGGAGCGCAGCGCTAACTGCGCTATGAGTATTGCAATTCCGCAACCAACTCTTTGGACCGCAGTCACATGGTTGCAGTCCGATTGCGGTCCAATTGCAATTAATGGGAACGCGAATTGCAATCCTGCGCTCTAGGAATTGCAATTCGCCTGATAAGAGAACCGCAGGTCACTCTGTATGTACATATTATTCTTTGGTTTTGGAACCCCCACCCCCAACAACCTTACATATGAAATACGGGACTACGACCCCGTTGATCAGGCCTAAACTTACCTTTAAGTTAGCTGTTGATAGGCTGCTCAACGCCAATAAACTTAAATTAAACAATAACGTAAGAAGCAGTGCAAATTGTGCAAGTTTTCAACTTATGCCCCCGTACGGGGGTATAAGTTGAAAACTTGCACAATTTGAGTATGCTGAATAAAAATCTCGTGGTTACATTTCTGAGTATGTTACATGTAGGTGAGAAACTACCATTTGTGATCACAATCTAAAAGTCAAAAAGTTAAGTTATGGTTGCATGTACTTTATGTATAATAGTTGCATAAAATGAGATCGATCGACGTGCATGTATGAATGGAGAGAAATTGCACACATCATAATATATACTAAATTTATATTATGTATATAGTACATGTATTTAGCTAATGTGTGTTTCTTTCGTCATTCCAATTAACACACTTCAAATGCAGGCATGATATAGGAACCTTCGTAAGTTCGGATTACATGTATTTTACTACGCATGTCCATACATTGATTGATAAGCTGGACATGGGTATCATTACACTGCCTATGCACCCATCATTAATATATGCGCATATCATATATAAGTCGAGGGTTTTGTTCAGGATATTATGGAAACGTTAATTGGGCACCTGAATGCTGAGTTGATGACGGATAAGTCGCGGTGTAGTATGTCGACATGTCTCATTACAACACAACAAGTAGAAAATAATTAATATGTCATGTCTATATAACAACGCAGATTCGATAGTTAAATCCTTGCGACATATTTACATAATGTACATCCCGACATACAGGCATACATCTGCGCGACATAAATCTTTCCGACATGTTTTAGGCATAAATGTACGCAACTGTGCGAGAAGAATGATCGCGCTTTGGTGATATTAACACGGTATTCCTACATACTTCTTGACAGTTTTGCCACATAAGTCATCTCGACAAAACTACATAATGAGTTCTCGTTTATATAATTTCTCGTTTATATAATGTTCATAGAAGATGCCATTGACACCTGAGAGAACGCAAACGGGACAAACGCACGAGGTATGTGGAGTATTTTATTTTGTTCTACAGTGTTCATGATTGTATATCTCTTTTCCTGGACCAGTGCAATTGGCGTGGAATTTCATGCAAACTACATTATATTTTATTCTAATACTCTCATATAGAAACTAAAAACGGGCACCAATGTTATGATTTTGAAAGATATTCCCAAATAAGGACCGTAGAGTGGCATAGTGGTAACGCGCTAGACTACGGTTGCGAAGGTTGTGGGTTCGATCCCCGGCTTCGGCACTATAAAAATACTATCTCAGTATTTCTGCCCAACTAAAGAGGCCGGACTGGTTCAACCCAGAAAGTGTCGGTCCCGTGTATCGGAGCTTTACTCTGAGCCCGTAACAGAACCAGGGGGACACCAGCAAGTCTCTCTGTATCCGTCTTCGCTCTCTCGAGGGTTATGCACCTATCATTCCCCGCCCGGAGGGGCGGCGGGCAACAACCGGGAAATTAGACACATGTTAAAATCGACTTTCTAATTCCCGACTGTCGGGATTAAATATGTGTCTAATTCCCGGGGGTGGGGATTGTATTTTGTCCATAGAAGACTGTAGCCTATATGGAATTTTTGTTGGACGTCTAATTTCTCCACCCTGGGGCAAAATGGGCTGTCTAATTCCAGGGTCCGGGGGGATATTCGGCTGTCTAATTCCCAGTGGGTGCACCACCCCCCCCCCCCCACCCCGGGCGGGGAAGACATTGATAGGCGCATAAAACAACCATATGTACATGTACACATTTTGTGTTATTATTACCCACCCGTTTAATTAGTTCACAAGCGCGACTCATCGGTATGGTATCATTAAAATTATATGGTCGTCTTAAGGTAACTGTGTCTCAAATGATGTCTCAAGATATCCAATATATGTTTCTTCGCTGCATGCACAATACTTTATCAATCAATCAAACCATTTTATCTTATGACAATTGTCAATACATGCGTTATATTGATATAATGTACGTGGGATCAGAAACTTTGATAAAGAGGGTAGATACATTAGTTTGACACCATAAGTGTTCATTTTTGCTATACATGTACAGTTTCCATTAATAAGGACAAATATGTATTTATTTTGTGATATTATACTATCCATATATACCACATTTACAAAGAGGTTTCGATCATAGACGTTAGTGCATTTAAATAAATAAAACAAGTGAAGTCACCATCAATTGGTAAAGACATGTTAATATTAATCGTTATTTTTCAGTATATTGTAAATTTCTTTTACCAGTCTCAGATATTGTTTCCATGCGACGTACATGCATATTTACAATATAGATCCGAAATACGAAAACAAATCTACACTTCAACTATTGTGACTTCTAATCTGTCTCATCACTGTCTATTCAAATATGAGACCTAATGTCTTTACTATGCATTGTTCATTCCAGCAAGTATGGTGAGTCATCTTTATTTGCTTCATTCAATGGAGTTTCATATGTCAAACGTAGTGTGGACAACTGGTGATCTATTTTAGCGTTATAATGGAACACAGTTATCGCCGCTGCTATTAGGTCGTTAACGTTTCCGAATTAATGGCATGTAATGTCAATAAGTTATCACACTGTACACTGTAGATGAATGGCTTATCTAAGACATGGTGAATAAATAGAGAATAGTAGGTTAGTGCCGTGAATGGGAAAAAATATCCGGCAAGGCTCAGGAATTTCTTTATTTCTCATCAGAAGTATATGTTGTGACCACTCATTTGAACCGTCTCGCCGAGACGGTTAAAATGAGTGGTCACAACATATACTTTGGTTCAGAAATAGGGAAAATAGATAGAGAATATTAGGTTAGTGCCGTGAATGGGAAAACATATCTGGCAAGGCTCAGGAAACGGTATGGGCGAGGCTCTGCCGATGTGTGCCATTGACGAATTGCAAAGCCATTATTATAACAATAACATCATACAGTCAGTTATCAGGCATATTCGGTCGCCACCAACTACATGCATATGATTTATATGTGTCCCGTGGACCAATAAACACGTGTGTCATATATTGCAACATCAGTATTGCAGCTATCTCTACAGGGTAGCCGAACATTCTTGGATACTTTTTATAGCTCTTATTTATATCTCCATATATAATGTTTTTGAATTACATGTTGGTTATTACATTGGGTATATGAACTTTATATTTGCCTTATCGACACCGCACGCATACCGTTGCCATTGCGATTTTGACGTCACTGTGTCAAAATCGAAAACAATCATTTGTACGTAACATTATAAAACGGCTGGAAAATGGTACTAATCAACTTTCCTGCTGACAAATTGCATTTAGTACATTAAGTCCATCATAGAATCATAATATACAGGTATAGACATGCATTTTTTTAGCAGGGACGTCATAATCGTAATGACGTCAAACTGTGTGTATGAGCAGTAATCAGTATGTATTATTCAAAGAGCACGGAAATTCCTCAATATGTATGCCACCATATATTAAGATTGCAACAGACTGAGTATGTCAAAAGATATGTGGGATACAACAAGTGTCCACTAAAAGGCATTATATGCCGGCACAATGAATCAATAACAAAGTGAAACAAAATAATGTGCAGATAATTAGATAGACACACTCATAGCATTACAATTATTTGTAGTTCATGTATGCACAATTTCATGCATGTCTACGTGAATTTGAAACCTTCCAAGTGCGGGCTACTTTCGGTCAAGCCTGCATATAGTCCTGCTAACCCGGGCTGCTTTCAAGTTGGTGAGTAGCCACATAAAAATCTAACTGAACGGGCTATCTGCATTGTTTTATAGTCGACCAACCTGGGCAACAAGAATCTCATAAGGAGTCAAAAGAGGAAGTACGAAAAAAATATCTGACACATTACATGTACTGCGGTCATCGCGACATAAAATACAACCAACATTCAAAGTTCAGGTCTTACAGATGTTATGCAAACGAGCTTATGTCGGTCGCAGTACATTTTTGCGGGTTGAAATTTTTTTTAAAACACAGGTCTTACGCCATAATAAATAGTTCCAACAGCTACATCGTCGTTTCATTTTTCAGTGTAATAAATGTCATTTAACTCACTTTTTCCACAGATCCCGACAATTACATTATGCACGCGAACGATTTCCTAGCGACACATGTTATCCGATTGGTCATTCGGGACAATACGTCACGGGAACTCCAGCAGAAACCGTTTCAAGTCACCCCATATCGCTTTCAACACAGCTAACAATTCACAGAGCTTCATTTTTAATGAATGCCAAAAATATTGTCATATATAATAGATATAAACAGATTTAATATGGAGATGATTATCATGTGCTGCCCGAACACGACAATTAACATTTAAAATGCGAAATACGATGTATTTGTGCGGATGTGCAGACTGGCCTTTTGTTCATATTAATCGTAATAATTCCCATATGTCAGAAATCGCTTCCAGTAGAAGTCCTGTGCACGATTTGACCTTTTTAGGCACTGTGTGAGAAAAACACCACTATATAATTCCTACCAGCATAGTGGTTACTGACAAGACTAGTGTCTGTGAAAACAGAATGGCTCAATGTGTTTTGAATGGTATTGTACCGTTTAGTTTAAGTTCACATATTAATAATTATTGCAACCGCTGAACATAGGGTACTTAATTGTAACACGAACATTCTCTACGCTGGTTGACATTATCACTATCTATAGTTCTCGTGTTATTCATTTTGACACTGAGGAGCGAGCCTTGTACAGATCACGTCTCCTGATAAGAATATAATTATTTGATGTTGGGATTCTAATTATGACATGAGCCTTTTTAATTGGTGAGTTATGTGAAATAATTGTTAATATATATGAAATATATTGATTTTTCAAATCACGCTGGCTAATTGTTTTAATAAATGTGAAAATACGCCAAAATATGCAGGTAACCAACATATCTATAGCGATATTTACAGTTGATGTAGGCAGCACAGACATTTGCTGCTGCTATGTCACACAACAAAAATAGTGTAACCAATCTCCGATTCCAGGCTATATGTACCCGGACTCATGGGTCTGAATGGTCGAGACTGATGTCATCTGAGTATCAGTCAATATTATTTTAGTGTTACGTAGATGGGTACGTGCTCGCTAAAATGAATAGACACACGTAATAATACTCCTGTGTTATTGTGAGTTTTGATTTTGCTGACGGATTGGCCTATGCAAATCATTTTTTTTTAAAAATCGGATGGGTCCATATGACCATCGGCCGATATGATAGTTGCATAAATGTTGAGTATTTAACACAGTTTGTATTGTTGGGAGCTCTGCTCAGATACAGTACATATGCCGCGTGCTCTAATGGACACCTGGCAGTGGTTATTGGAGGGCATGGAGCTAATTTCCGGTAGAAGAGGCAGCACCGCGCAAAATCAAAGTACTGAACGTCCTGAACTTATACATCACGGAAGCCACTTCCATCTTTTTAACCACGCTGAAGTAGCTATACATAAAATGAAGATATGATGTACAACAACAATCCTCACACAACTTAGTCTGAGTATTTATAACAATGGTGTCTGACCCCCTTAAGAAATTGGGCCTTATATCAAAAGGTATGTCACTGTCTCAAGGATTTATGTATCATTGTAAACTTGATAGAAGCCTTATTTACGAACATGTTTTTACCAACCCTGCTCCCATCTTGATCTGAAAATAAAACAAGCAGACCGTAGCGATATCTGGACAACATATTTAACTAACCCAATGGCGATAATAGTTTTCATATTTTGTAAGAAACACACGAATCGACTTGTCAATCGTGCCAAAAGTTCCGCACACCTTCCCCTTCTATTCCGAGTCTTCAAACTACAATTTACTTGAAACGTTGTCCACTTGTTATTAATTATTAGTCTATTTGTCATCCACAAACACATACTGCGAATAATTTCAGGACGTTCAG
This sequence comes from Conchocele bisecta, assembly GCA_029237695.1. Classification (NCBI taxonomy): domain Eukaryota; kingdom Metazoa; phylum Mollusca; class Bivalvia; order Lucinida; family Thyasiridae; genus Conchocele; species Conchocele bisecta. The sequence goes on from CM055268.1 coordinate 67,198,713, forward strand.
TCCTTGGATATTGTATGTGGGCCATTCAGAGTTTACTACCGCCAGCAAAACGTTTTAATCAACGGCGACCAATGTAGAGACAGTCAGTTGGACATGCGCATCAGCGAAACGTCATTTTGGTCCATGCTAGTCAGTCTAACTAGTGATGTTTTTGCCGCTAAAGAACAAGAACGGCCAGTCTGTTGTGTGTATAAGCGCATAACGTGATCATTATATACACTGGTCACACATGCTCTAAAGGCGTTTCCGTCAGCCGGCTATCCGTGTGTAACTGATAACGAGAACAATCCGCGACGTAGACGTTATTAGACGACCTTCGAGGGATGTACATTGCAGGTAAGCCGTACTATTTCAAAACAAGTTAATTATTATATAACTAGTATATCATTATGCGCTGCGACTGGAGAAATGCATCTGGTGAGATGTATGACCGGTGAATCTCTGATCACACCATCACACTCCCGCAGCCTGCTACCGATCTACAGTGGGTCAGCGTGCAAGTGCACACACGAACGAACACGACAGGTTGGTTCGCTACCCACACAAAGTGTATGTTGTTACCACTCAGTTGAACCGTCTCGCTGAGACGGTTCAACTGAGTGGTAACAACATACACTTTTGATGCGAAATGAGAAAAAATTGCAAAAACATATTTACATTTTTTTTATACATGAAATACAGTGGGGTCAGCGTTCCAACCTGTCGTGTTCGTTCGTGTGTGCACTTACACGCTGACCCCACTGTGTATTACATCAAAGTGTGGGATCACTTGTTTCCGAACGGCATGACGTCATGTTTTTAGATGCGTTCACAGTATATGTTCGGTACATGTTGCCCATTATTATCCCCTCTCGGCGATAGGCAAGATGGGATGTAGCGTTCGTCCATGTACGTACACTTTACGTACATACGTACGTACGTTAATACACCTTTCATATTTCAATAACTCCTATGAACACCTTCACCGATTTTGATAATATTTTGCCACAATGTGTGTCTAGGGATGGTGCTTTGTTTTGCATACGACCCACGTTCCACCGCCCACGGTCAAGGTCACTAAGGACTTATGTTCACCTTGCTTGTAAGCGAACAATCCCGACCTGATCAGGGATGCACAGTCTGATCTTGATCTACACTGGCCGTAAAATCCATACGTCTCTTTTCGCCAGTCACAGCCACATATCCACATATTTTGGAACACCCTGTATACGGGGCAGGCTGATAAAATGGAACTGCATTACGTGTGTATAACCTCCAGTTTTGTTTGTGTGATTGTCCCAATTTAAATATTGCGACAACCGTGCAAATACCGAGTGATTTCACGAAGACTATCATAAAATTTAGTCGGAGATTTGCATCTTCAATTTCACCTGTGCATACATGTGGCTTGTATATCATACCGTATGCACACAATCGCACAGTCTAAGATAACGGCCCTTGATGCTGGAGACCAGTGTACGTATACATCAATACAACACAATCTGGTCCGCAGGAAAGTATGTTAGTGAGTCATTATGAAGCTGTCTTAACCTATTGAAACCGAAAGCCCGCTATAGCGGTTTATGCAAAACAGTGCAGATCAGAGATGAGCCGGCTCGCTACGAGCCGTCTCATCAGGATCTGCACTTTTTGAAAGTAATTTTAATATTTTTAAGAACAAAACAAAATACCCCCTTTTCATAAATGGACTGGTCTGAAAACAATTTGTGACGGTTGAATTGGTTGCAAAATTAGCATATCACAATTCATGGCAGTTACTTACGGGTGAAATGGTTAACAAACATACATACAAGCACTGATCAGACTACAATTAGATTATATTCACCTGTGATATGGGACTACACTGCTTGCAAATATTATAGTGTACTCGGTATGAGGTATTGTCATATTAAATCCATTTGTCTAGTCATCTGGTGTTGTACTATTATATATAGTAGGTTTATTATGGTCACAGTCTGCATGTTAATTTAAGCAGTGTGCATGTAGGTTATTTAACACATTCGTTAAAAGATGCAGCTAAATCTTACATCCAATTGAAAATTCAATAATGCCTTTGATTGTCGTATATGCAAGTAATGTCAATGCAAATCTTCAGATTTCAGACACAATTGCAAGTGATACTTTGATAAAGTGTACCAATGTATTATGCATATGTTTTTATATATGATAATTTGAAAGCTGGTGTCGTTTGTTTTTATTCACCCGATATATGTTTATCGACGTGTTCTAATTGATAGGGTAATGATCTCCGTTCCTCCGTTCCTTGCTCATGGCAACTTGTATGTATCCTTCTTTGCATTTGAATACCAACCCCTTTAAACCGGACACTCGGTAAGATATAGATGTTTACCTTAGATGTGTTTCGCTGTTATATATCTTTAATTAAAATGACTGTTTAAGATTGCAAAACATTATACTGTGTCTTGACGTGATCACTTGTTTGATTTACAGTGGAACATATCCAAACCGGACACCCTGGGTGTCCGGTTTGGAGAGGTTTCACTGTATCAGAACTTAAGCTTATCGCCACAATACATTGTCCTTGGCTGCGCGAGAAAACCAAAGGAAACACAATTTGGAAGATTAGCGTAGGCAGTAGTATGTATGTACCCACAGGTGTTTGAACTACAGGTTGAAGTAACGGACAAAGGTCTATAGATACATTAAATATACCTAAAAGTATCAATAAGTGGGAAAATATCGGTGTCCGGTTTGGAGAGGTTCCTCTGTACATTCACTTATACAGTAATTTCGGATCCGGACGATGAGTAAATTTGTGAATCGTCGTACTGGAAACGTTCCGATACACAATTACTGTGCATGTATATATAGAGAATAGTAGGTTAATGCCGTGAATGGGAACTAATATCTGGCAAGGCTTAGGAAACGGGATGGGCGAGGCTCTGCCGAGCACATCCCGTTTCCGTACGGGGCCAGATATTTTTTCCATTTACGGCACTAACCTACTGTTCTATTTATCCCGTCAAAACCGTTGGTATTGACAGGATATCAAAAATGTTTCACGACACCGTGTTTCACGGTAATAAACGCACTGTGTTGACGGGATAAATACATGTAAAGCAAGCATGCCTACATATCTTCTTCCACCCTTTCTTTACTGACCGCCTCAGTTTATTTGCATCAATATATATTGCAGGAGAATGGATGACAATCACACAATCATCGTTCTACTCATTGGCATAGCTATTGCCTACTACGCCAACGTGCGGTCACGTGGTATGCCATCTGTGGCTACGGCCTCGCTGAACTCCAGCTACGATTATATCGTGGTCGGCGGCGGCTCGGCGGGCGCCGTAGTTGCCTCACGACTGTCAGAGGATCCATGCGTGTCTGTGTTGTTGCTGGAAGCGGGCGGGGATTACACGGTCAACGATACGTACCATGTACCATTCAGGTTTTTTGATCTCCAGAAGACTGAAGCAGACTGGGAATACTATACCGTACCCCAGACCCACTCAACGCTCGCTATGAACGAACGGCGTGGTTACTGGCCTAGAGGCAAGGTTCTGGGAGGTTCTAGTATGTTTAACGCCATGCAATACACACGTGGAAGTCGACATGATTATGATGAATGGGAACAAATGGGATGTACTGGTTGGGGATATAAAGATGTGCTGCCTTATTTTCTCAAATCTGAAGATATCCTTATACCAGGATTACAATCATCAATGTACCACAGTAGCGGAGGTTATCTGGGTGTTAGTACCGGCGGTGTGACACCTATAGCTGACTTGTACCTGAAGGCGGGTGAGGAATTGGGATATAGAATTGTAGACTATAACGGAGCCACAATGGAAGGTTTCAGTCCAATTCAGGTGAATGTACGTAACGGTGTCAGAAGTAGTACGTCGCTCGAGTTTCTTGGTCGCGTCATTGGCAGGCCGAACTTGCATGTTGGCGTCAATAGTTTCGTGATAAAGATCAATATAGATGCCAACCGAGCAGAGGGTGTGTATTTTATACTTGATGGCCGGAAACAGTTTATTCGAGCGACAAAGGAAGTAATTGTGTCGGCAGGAACTATTAACTCCGCTCAACTTTTAATGTTGTCGGGAATTGGACCTAAATCTCATCTACAGGAGCTTGGAATTGATGTTGTCGCCGACTTACCAGTCGGGGAAAACTTACAGGAGCACATGCTTATGCACATGCTGACAACTATTAATACGACTGACGCCATATCTCGAGAAGATGAAAACAGTTGGTGGACATATTTAAAATATCAACTATTTGGGACCGGAATATTATCTATCGCGGGTGTTGATGGCACTGCATTTTTTTGTACACAGACTCAACGGACACAAAATGTTGAAAGGGATTGTCCGGCGGATATTCAGTTTATGTTGTACAGCATGTTTGTTTACAAAAATGACTATAACCTTAAAGACAGATTTGCTAATGCTTATCTTGGGGAACCTAGCACTTTTGGATTTAGCACTGTATTGAGTTTACTTAATCCGAAAAGTGTTGGCACGTTGAGGTTAAAGTCGGCAGATCCGTTTGACTATCCATTGCTTGACCCTAGATATTTGACAGACAAGCGTGACATAGATGCGTACATAAGAGGCATCCGACTGTGGGAGAAATACATTGAAACGCCAACAATGAAGAAGATAGGCGCAAACCTGAATGGGATGAAACTCCCTTTCTGTGCAAAACATGAATTCCGAAGCGATGACTACTGGGAATGTGTAACGCGACATCTAGCGGTGACCGTGTATCATCATGCGGGCACCTGCAAGATGGGACACTTAGGTGATAAGACTGCAGTGATTGATCCTGAACTCAAGGTCATTGGTATTTCCGGTCTGCGAGTTGTAGACGCGTCTGTAATGCCAAACGTGATGTCTGGAAATACAAACGCTCCTGTAATAATGATCGCGGAGAAAGCTGCCGATATGATTCGTGGTATAAATACTGTGAAACATCTTAGGCGCTAGCATTAGCTTACACTTGATTCACTGATTACTATATAGAGAATGTCAGTAGCCTATTTCACCAACTTTGCAAAGTATACTTATCTAGCAAAGTATACTTTGATTGAGAAATTTGATTGATAAAAAGTTATTATTTTTTATTACACTGAATTTATTACATTATCACAGCCATTTTGGCTGTGATAATGTAATACATTCAGTATAATAATTCTGCAACCTTTTCATCATCATATATAAGTCGTTAGTTCTATATGACATAATGCATTTCGGGAAAAATAAATGATTACTCCCTCAAAGTATACTTTGCTAGAAAAGTATACTGAAGTTGGCAATTTCGATGAAATCGGCTACAGATTGATGTATTTTGATATCAAGTTTCTCAAGCAATGCTAGGAAATGCGTAGTAATTCGTGTCGTTTCCGGACTGAATGTGATAATACTGAAATCAAAGCACACTTATTATGGTATTCTATTTACCGTATAACGTGTATGCTAAAAAGGAATTGGTATGAATAACATTGCTTTAATTTGTTCAAAGAAATTCGCGCTTATCTAGTTTGTGTCATCATAATGACTTCGTTCGACAAATGAAACGCCCGCAAAATAATTTTACGAATGCGAATCGACGTTATATATAAATGGTTTATACAACATACTGTCATCAATCAGCGTTATGTGGTCAATGGGTTGCTCGGTACCTAATAACATGTAGGCTACGATATGCCAACATTTGGATTTTATTGCTTACATGTACATGCGATTAGATGAGAGAAACATACACATTGCATCCGGTGAACCTTGGTTAACCCTTACAGTGGGGTCAGCGTGTAAATGCACACACGAACGAACACGACAGGTTGGAACCAACCTGTCGTGTTCGTTCGTGTGTGCACTTACACGCTGACCCCACTGTACACTGCTGAATTAAATTGTGTCGTCTGTTGTTTTTCTTTCGGCCTTTTTCTCATCTAAAACATGTTTTGTCAGCACTTTAGAATCATTTGTAATGGAAATGATTCGAAAACGCCGTCAAACTATGCTTTTATTAAGAATGACTTCACAAATGTTAAATAACAGCAGGCGTTCCTAGCATTCTAATGATTAATGCTGGTATTCTGAACGCGTGCACATGCGGGTCAGGAGATACACTATACTAGCCCACGTTACGAGTATCCGTGCAGAAGGGGTGTCTAATTACGTAACACTTTTACATTCACTAATCCTTTTACTTGCGACTGTGGCTGGAGAAATGGGATTTTTGGCATTTGTGGCCGGTCTATCACCTGGTCTACTTCCGCTTTTGTGGCCTAATAAGCATATAATTACACGATACAATAATAATAATAATAATATGTTTTATTCAAACACGTCTAAGCCATATGACCCATGAAGTAGTGCAAATTACATTTTCTACAAGTACATGTGACAAAGATAGCAGACATAATAGACAACCGACAATCGTACCACCTGCACATGGACACCCAACTGACCGTAACCAACCATACTATTATCAGGTCATGCTGCGCAGCCGCGTAGTCTGATCAGAGTGTATGATGTTCGTCAGTCATTTGTTGCATTACCTGCGACACTAAACTATGTACGGTGATATAGATTTATATTGTAAATATAAAAAATATAGTGTAAACGTTGCGACATATGCGAAGAGCTATTTGTCAGCCGATGTCTCATATGTATATGTAACAACAGTGAATAACAATTATCCATACCTTACTAGTAATAACACACATATATACCCCCACTACTTCAAGGTGCATGATCACGTGGTTACAACAACAACAACAACGTCGCCCACTCCTAAGTAAGTATTATTTGATATTTTTCTTAATATGCAAAGGATTCTGATGTAATATGGCGCAGCAAACGAGTCTTCATGCGCTGCATTTGGTGGTCTAGGGAGTTTGGCATATACTTGTGTCGTTTTTACGTAATAAGGACACTATAAAATAATACGTACTTTGAATCGGTACTTGTTGTTGTTAGTTAGTACCACGAGATCATACACCTTGTACTTGTAAGTATTAAATGTTTTGATAGAATTAAATTCAGAACACAATCATATCAAAGTGAAAGTGATTGCGATTTACGTCCCAGCAACGGCTAATGCCATATAGGGACGGGACCACAATTTAAAGCATGGTCCGACAGACCAGTAGCCTATTTCATCAACATTGCAAAGTATACTTTACTAGCAAAGTATACTTTGCGGGAGTAATCATTTATTTTTCCTGAAATGCATTATTTCATATAGAACTAACAAATGCATATATTTCATGATTAACAGTATGCAGAATTATTATACTGAATTTATTACGTTATCACAGCCATAATGGCTGTGATAATGTAATAAATTCAGTATAATAAAAATTAATAAATTTATCCTTAAATTGAAAATTTCTCCCTCAAAGTATACTTTGCTAGATAAGTATACTTTGCAATTTTGATGAAATCGGCTACAGTGGTAAGGTATTATTCTGCATATGTACGTGTACTATGAAACTAGTCTCAAACCTATAGCGGGCTTTATACTTACAACCTTCTGTGTTTTGCATAGATAGGCTAATTCTGGTTTTAACAACTAGAACAAATATAAATATAGTAGTTTGATGGTCATGATGTTAATGGATATACAGGATCTAACATTGTACTATGTGGCTTAGTATGTGCAGTAGTTTGAACAAATGTCAGTGGTTTGCTTCATATAAGCATTAGGCAATACCATTTACATCCATATTCAAAGAAAACATAAGACGTAATAGTCAATGAACTATAACTTGAAATGGTGACCACTAAAAAGTTGATGACACGTCATGCTATCGTACACAAATCAATTTGTAAATAAATATATGGAGTAAATATTAAGTTAAAAGAACAACAACACAGATGCCAGTTTATTACTACTCTTCGGAATAGCACTGTCGTTTCAAATAGTATAGCCGGTGCTTTGAAAAACGCCAGACTAATACTATTACTTGTATTGATTTTAAATTTCCTGCACCTGTTGCATGTATATGTATAGTACAAGGCGCAAACAGACATATTTACAAGCGGGTATATACCCAAACAACCACTGGAAAGGAAGTCGTCCACAGAAGGTACAGAACTCTATAGAACCCCACTCATATCTCGCTTTACATTAGTTCGTGGACACTGGAATTCTACCATTGGTGTTAGTTTGTCACTTATATTTTCAGACACATTGTTGATTTGTCCATATATAAGATAGATAACGAAAAGTTATTGCTGCATGTTGGTTGCAGTGAACGTATGTCGCCAATTACTTTAAAATGACATAACGTTAGCAATGTGATCAGAAATAGTAACTAAAACCTATCCGTCATTTTCTTTGTCTAATTTATTCAGCCTCACACAATTTACGTGCACACATATATTGCTCTTATATTGAATAAGTAAGCTTCGCCCACATACAGATAACGAAAATAATGTTTATGAGTATTAGTTGTACTGAACTTCTATAACCAATGATCTTAAATGTCCGAACGTTAGCCATATCAACGCGACCAGCCAATTACTACTAGTATCATAAATAATCAACAACCAACCCTGGTTTCTTTCTCCGATACACTGTCAAAAGCTGGCGTTTACCAGCGATATTGGAATTATTCGCTACATGTACAATAAATTTGATCGTATACAATGGCCATTTATTTAAAATATCGATGTCCATATCCGTCTAGAACTGATACGATGTTGATAACCGTAAAACTACTTCAACATGCTATGTTTTGACAGACATCCGAGTGGTTCACCTTACTTTATTCTAAGATATCACTGCCTTATTTTAAGATAACTCGATAACAACAAAATGATTGTAAGAGCAATTCAAACTGTATAAGTTTGCAATCACATTGAGCAGTTTCTCTCGCCCTTTTTACCAATTATTAGGTTTGAGGAATTTGATTCCTCAAACCTTTTGTTTTCGTTGGTTTTTTTTTTCTTTTTCTTTTTCTTTTTCTTTTTTTTCTTTTTATTCAGCCGTCGAGACTACAGCCCAAACCGCTGGTCGGATCGACTTCAAATTTTGTATACCGATTCGCATTAACAGTGAGACGAGAATAAGGAATTTTCAGAATTCTCATGACGTCACTTTTTACGAAACCGGAAGTGACGTCATATATCATATAATTCCCTATAACTTCCTTATTTTCCAACCGATTTCAAAAATTCTTTTTGAATTGTAAAGCTGCGAGAATTCTCTATCTTCGCTTCCCTGACAATGTTTGGCTATCTGCTCAAATGAGAGAGCTATAGACATGTGGAATTGAGAAAAATGAAAAAAATCAACAATTTCAGATTTTTATTTTATTTTAACGGGTGGTCTTTGAAAACAGTTTCCAATTTGTACAGTAATCTCAGCAACATAATTTTTTGACAGCGTCACGCGGGACATTCATCCGCACAGAAGACGATATTTTTCAGAGCAATGGCTTGAATAGTTCTGATTCTATTGTCTTTCAAACTTGGACGTTTTTTTTTCAATTTTTCAAATTTGAAATGGTCATAACTTTTTTATTATTTAACCGATTTCAAATTTTTTTTTTGCATTAAAAAGCCAACAAAATTCTCTATCTCCGTTCCGCTGGTAGTTTTTGGCTATCTGCCCAAATGAGAGAGTTGTAGGCATTTGAAGTTTTTAAAAAAAATTGAAATGGTCATAACTTCCTTATTATTCAACCGATTTCAAATATTTTTTTTGCATTAAAAAGCCAATAAAATTCTCTATCTCCAGTTTGCTGGTAGTTTTAGCTATCTGCTCAAATGCGCGAGCTACATGCATTTGAAGTTTGAGAACGAGCATATAAACTTAGCCGCCTAGAACAGTGTGTACAGCTGACAAACTTCGAGGTGGAGGCCAGACAGGTATGGTGGGCTGTATCAGACACTGGTTTTATATACGAACTGACATGCTGTGAGTGCTTTAGAATCGTCTCAACTTCAATGTCATACTAGGGGGTTAACGGTACACATTTCGTAGAACGTTATATAATGAAAAATGCTTAGGATAGTCAAGCGATTCTGAAAATACAAAACTTTATTTTTTCAATTTCATTGGAATTGCATCAATTTTTTTGGAGTTTCATATGTTTTCGTCATTGACAATGTCTTCTAATCACTTTGCCAGTGTACGTTTGTCAGTACATCAAGCCTCAAACCGTTGATGCAGCTTCAGCTGCTCTAGTTAACGTTGTTCTTTAAATATGCAATGTTTGAAATTTAAAGTTATGTTCTGTTCTATTATGTCATGTTCTGTACTAATTAAGCGTTAATATTGCAAGTTATGGATACAAAAGTATGATCAATGTGAACTTAGTGTCCCATTCCGTGAATGTCATGGAAACTTGAATGCATCATGAAAGAACCAATGTTAAACGCGACGATATGGTACTTGACCATTATGTTTCATTATGACAAACGAGAAACTTACAGTTGCCATGTCATCAGACATTTGTGATGGTGTAGCACAAAAACGTTACATTGTATATTAGGAATATAAGACGATAAATTGTTAGGAACAAATATTACTACATGTATTAATACAATAGATATTTTAAACGTGATTTGCGAGTTAAACAGTATAATTTGGACATTGTGGCGGTCAACTTGGAACGCATAATAGATATGTATGTAATATGGTATGATAGGTCAAGGATACTATGGAACGCTACCAGATACAGTGTCATTAACGTCAGTGATATACATGCACTTCATGATATGCATATTTTCTTTTGATGACCAGGTGTTTACTTTGGCGGCCATCTTGAATAATTCACAATTCCTACAACAAATTCTGATAGAATATATATAAAATAGTTCGATTAATAATAGTGTGGCATAAATCTCCCAGAGCAAACACTGTTATAAAGCAAACGTACGTTTGACTGGTTTACGAGTTAAAATATGACAATTTAGAAAGTGTAGCTTTGGTAGCCATGTTATATATCTATGTCATGCATGGGATTGTCGGAAATTCTTAAATATAATTCAGTGAAAATCAATCATCTACCTTTAGTTTAGTTTCATATATGGCCATTTTGGTTTACACTATCAACTTTTGGCGGCCATCTTCAATATTTAAAAATGTCAAGGGATCCCAGTGTGGCATTACGCGGATTTGAAATCTCCATTCTTAAGAGAATCAAAGTCCAAAATATTTTTGCGGGAGTACTCCAGAACCCAAAATCATAGTTTGGCAACTGCACTATAGACCCTGTTTCTCCAACAGTGTTCATAATTAATACGTGTGATACGTTAGATCATCACTGCTGTTTAATGTGGATATTAACAGTGGAAGTGTATTCGGTGGTTTCACATTGTACCCTTCCAGTGCCTTTATTCCCAGCTAGCACAACTGTTCACGATTAACAAGGCTTAAATAATGCGTTGATTTTGAGTATAGTCCCATACCAATTTGCGAATTAGTGTTGTTTGCCACTTAATAATTCCAGCACAAAAATATTTACACAATTCCCTAACATTTGATTGGTCCGTTGCAAGTCTCCGTCCAAAATTTATATCCCAGTAAACTCCATGCCGAACTACTTTCCGTAACCGTCAGGCGCAGTTAAAATAATTCTTAAGAAAACGGAAAATAAACACATTGTCTTGATGAATTTATTTAAAATGCTGGAATTATACGGAATGAATGGCCTTTTTGTGGAATTTATCGGGGATATAAACTTGGAAAAGTCGCGGGAATACTGGACGAGGACTTCTGGCCTTCGTCCAGTATTCCCGCGACTTTTCCAAGTTTATACACCGATAAATTCCACAAAAAGGCCATTCATGCCTATAGTAAATGCATAAATCCATATGTACTACATGTAGACTGTGAGACTTATGCAACGCCAACTCTACATAACTCATTAGAGCTATCATTAATTATTTGAGTTATGTGGAGTTGGCGTTCCATAAGTCTTACATTCTACCTGTAGTTTTTAGACCCCGGGTATGGAATGTGTCAATTCCCACCCTTAAATATAAGCCGAATTAGAGCTACATGTAGCATTAACTATTTAAAGCTAGCCTCAAATCATTTGAAGAGCTCTCTAAATCATTTGGAGACAGCTAGCAATAATTATTTGAATTTATGTAGATTTGGCGTTCCATAGAGACTGACTCTGGTATTACTGGTAACAAACGATACCCCACTCACCCATTTCCATACACTATACCTTACAGCCTATTCCAACGTAGACAAGAGTTTTGAAAATGCCATAGACAGGTTTAATTTCGGACTCGCTCAAACACAGCTAGTTTCGATTTTTGCTGCTGAGTTACGTCTCTGGCAGTATATTAATGCATTAGGCCCCCAAACATTTGTGTTTAGTATATTGTTAGTTACACTCATTTCAGCTACAAACGTCACAGAGGAATTTCTCTGTCCGAAAGAATCTCACACAACCCGTTTCACGCATCGCCACCTGATTGGTTGAACACATATAGGTGTATTTATGATACTCCAGTTCGGGTTTTCCCGTGACATCATTATTGATCATTATGCGAATTTAACAAAGGAATCCGGAAGTAAAGTTCACGGCAGGCTATGTCGAAATGTTGGGACGCAAATCAATATAAAAGGACGTTTTAGAGAATTCAATGTTAGTGGATGAAACTTATTAGTGTACAAATTGTAACATTTGAGTTACTGATGTTCATTGCAGTGATCCACGTCAATATGTTGAAACTGTCATGACATTTCGGCCAGATTTAACACGTAATTTATTCTTCCACAGCCCACAAAAATGTATAATTCCAGCACAAAAATATTTACACAATTCCCTAACATTTGATTGGCCCGTAGCAAGTCTCTGTCCAAAATTTATATCCCAGTAAACTCCCACGCCGAACTACTTTCCGTAACCGTGAGGCGCAGTTAAAATAATTCTTAAGAAAACGGAAAATAAACACATTTTCTTGATGAATTTATTTCAAATGCTGGAATTATAAGGAATGAATGGCCTTTTTGTGGAATTTATCGGGGATATAAACTTGGAAAGGTCGCGGGAATACTGGACGAGGCCTTCCAGCCTTCGTCCAGTATGCCCGCGACTTTTCCAAGTTTATACCCCGATAAATTCCACAAAAAGGCCATTCATTCCTCTAATGACATATATTCGGACATACAATTATCGCCTTGTTTGTGGTAGCTAATTTGCCCGTTACTAACGAAATGCTAAAAGCAGATGCTTGAAGTGAATATATTTGAATACATAAGACATTTATCGATTACCAGACACATAAGTCAGTAGAAAAATCTAAATGTGTGTTGTTTGAGCGAGCCCGAAAATACGGCATTTTTGCCAAGCTGTTTCTTACCTTGGAAAGGTTGTACATGTATAGTTTATTGAAATGGGTGGGTGGTGTAACGTTTTTCAAGTGAGCCAAGCATTGTGTCCTAGGTCCGAGTGTTCCACCTGTGGTATTGGCGTGATAATTATGTAGATAGAGAATAGTAGGTTAGTGCCGTGAATGGGAAAAAATATCTGGCAAGGCTCAGGAAACGGAATGTGCGAGGCTCTGCCGAGCACATCCCGTTTCTGTGCCGCGCCAGATATTTTTTCCCATTCACGGCACTAACCTACTATTCTATTTATCCCGTCAACACCTACAAATGGCTGTAAAATGCAAAAATTGTATTGACTGGATATCAAAAATGTTTCACGGCACCGTGTTTCACGGCACATACGCACTGTGTTGACGGGATAATTAATGGTACATGCCCAAAATGTTCTGTATATGAATTAAATAAATGTAAAATTGTGTCACTATTCCACCAGTTCTAAAAAATACAAGTGCCCGCTCTACAGATATAATCATTTAGTAATATGTCTGTTACTGATAGTGACGCGCGGTGGTGCGATGGTTTTCATATGCAAATGAGACATGATATTTGTTAATTATTTATACTAATTAATGCGTCACCTGAAAAGAATAATAGCTTCGACTGATCATATAGTATGATCATTGAACACCATAAAATAAATAAAGAGAATAAATAGTAATGTCCGTTAACATTTTAAGGAAACACGGTTATCGCCCCTGATATCAGTGCAGATACGTCTGATATAAAATGTATAATAATGCCAATCAATATGTAGGGTATGGTGAATGAATGTTTATGTTGACAAAAAATGTGATATCTACAAAATATACAAAACTATCTGTCTCCCTATAGTATAACCTACTGAGTGTGCATGTACCTTTAAACACCCGTGAGACACATGCGCTTCGTATTATTTAAACACAGTTGCTTCGTAAATGTGATGGGATAACATGCATAACATATACGTGCACGTGCCTCTTTACTGTATCCTATAGGGCACATCGTGTGGACAACTCGGCCATATGTGTGTGTTCCAGCTATCAGCCAGTTTCACCTCTTGCGTCGTTTGACACAGAACGGAAAATGCAAAGTAGAACATATAATAAAATGTCGCTAACAATATGTAGAAATGTCAGGACAACAGATTCCCATCAATTATATTACACTGAGGTGTAGTAAAATTCAGATATTGGTTGACTTTTTCCAACATTCTAAAACTTATATCAGCTACGGACAACATGTACACATTTCCCCGACATTACACTCTACTAGCTGTCATATGTATTATTCGCATACATGTGTTGGGTGGTCAGCCAGGGAATGGTGTGCCGTTTTCTGTGTATGAGGCTCTTTACAATGACGATTCATATTGTTATAAAAGGCGTATAACTGTCAGAAAAATGACATATTTTGCAGTTGGTGCTATATAATTTATAGGACTGTGTTGTTCTGGCTTTAATCAGTATGATTAGCTTAGCTAATTTATATCATAAATTCTACTTAGCATTTTCCGCTGTTTTTCAAATGCCAAAAGAGGGAAACTGGCTGTTAGCTGGAACACACAAAGATGAACGACTTGGCCACTTCATTGGCATAGTATATTTTATCAAGTTATTTGGAAGTATGCCACCGTATGTCATATATACTGACACTGGTATACATTTAGACATCCGGCTTGACCGGAGACAGTGATTATACCTCTCCCATCGCAGGCCATACATCGCGGTTTGTCAATATGCTCTGTACTGGCGGAGTACTCGAACATGAACTCTGCTTTATGGTTTAACACTATGATTCTACTTTTACTAAGGTCCGCCACAAATATGTTGTCGAACTGATCCACGCACAAACAGCCTGGGAGCCAACCGTTTTTCTTGACTGCCGAATTAAACTTGTATTCTTGAATTAGCTTCCCACTTTGGTCCATTATTATGACAGAATGTTTCGCCCAATCAGATATAATTATGTGTCCCTTGCTGTTTGTTGTGATGAAAACTGGATTTCTTATTTTTGTCCCCTTCTCAGGAACGATTTTACGATAAAGTTCTCCGAAAGTGTCATATAGCAGAAATGTTACGGATTTTGTATCGGCAACTACGAGATATGTGTCTAGCAACGACGCCAATGGATAAGAAGACCTTGTACTTTCAAGCGGGACTTTTTTAATAGCGTATTTATTAGAATATAAATGAAGCGACATTTGATCCGTGTAGGCCATTATATCACCGCATGACTGGACATCCATCGGCCTGACATGGGCAAGCGTTTCCAAAAACGTGCCAGTCTTTGTAAATAGCTTCAATTTCCGATTGGAGTGGTCACCAACAACAAAGGTATCGCCTTTCCAGAATGCCAACCCAGTGGCTCGACATTCTGTGACATCTTCTACAGTTGTTACTGGCAGTCGGTTCATCAGACGTAATCCTATCACATGTCTTGCTCCCAATGTTATTTGACAGGCTAATGGTCGCGTGTAATTTTCTGCTTCGTTCAGCTCAAAAAGACCGAGTTTATCGTCAGTGATAAACATGTTCCTAGAACGAATATCCGGCGGGTTCCACGTCACTTTCATGTATGCAATATCCATCGAGTGAAGTGACTCTAGCCTCCTTCTCACCACCTTTTCCAAAAATAATAGCTCATCATCTTTTCCATTATTAACAATGTCAGTACTGATATATATGTTGTCTTCCATAATAGAATGTATATTCTGTATTTGTCTTTGTCTTTCCATGCACGTCTGTCTCTGGATATCCGTTGTTCGTTTTAAGTCAGCTAAAACATCAGTTTTCTCTTTTCCAATCTGATCAATTAATTTCTTAGAAGTTCTGTCTACACCTTCAACCAACTTCAAATATCGATTCTCTATATCGCCCAACGTATTGCTTACGTCGTCGTGTAATGTTCCGATCTGCTTGGTCTTTTCCTCTACGTTTATAATCTTCAGTCTGATGGTCTCCCGTCTGCATGCTTGAGACTTCGATACGGGTTTGCATGTGTGCCGGGCATGATCTTCAAGTTGACATTCACGACATATGGGAAGACTGCATGTTTCGCAATAGTATTTGATAACGTCTTGCGGGTGACTGACACACATAATTATCTGATTATCTCGAATGCCACGCTGACATTCTCCGCTCGTCAAATCAGAACGTGCAACGACAGTGTGTCCAATTGTGATACTCGTATTGCTATGTGCATTGCTGCAATCAGTACAAAGAAAGTCATTGCATGTGATGCACACATATGTTGATAGCGTGTCTTTGTTCTTGATATTACACACCTTACAATGAACATCATTTGTAGATTTCGCCGTGTATATCGCAGCAAGATGTGTTAAATAGTAATTTGTTTGAAACTCGTCAATTCCACAAGCAGGCGCTTCAATGTTCTCTCCACAATCCGGACACGTTAGAGAATATTTGGACTTCTTGTTCGTATATGCTTTGGTTATACAGTTTTTACAAACAGAATGTAAACATGGCAGAAGTATTGGTTCACAAATAACTCTGTTGCAACTTTTACATGTCACAATGACGTCATCTACGTCATTGTGTATGTCAGCCTTTGGTATTTGACCTGCCTTTGTAACAGTAACTGAGATATCCATGTTTGGTTGGTGTGCTCTGATCCTGTAACAAGACAAATGCAAAGAACAATATAATGTCGACGACACGTCCATTGGTATATGTAGCCGGCCATTATAACACCTAGCTACTACGCAAGTCACTCCCAGCTAAACGTGCAGTCACACGTAATACTACAGTCTGTTTCACGAAACCTGCCCAAATGTTAAGGCCATAATAAAAATTTAAGAATGAGCCTTCTTTTTATTTCGTGAAATTTGGCCAAATATTGATTGTATTACGAACAATTGATTGTTCTATGGGAATTTAACATGGGGGAAAAGGAGGTAGAGGAGTTGTGGGACGAGTCAGAACACGAACAATTTTGGAAATTGACTCCGAAATCAGGCTAGATAGCTTAGAATTGATCTAACTAAGAAAACAAACGTTAAATTTTAAAAATCAGTCCAGTATTTCTGAAATTCTAAAAATTTCCCCATGTTAAATCCCCATAGACATCTTCACTCTGTGAAAATTTCTATGGGGATTTAACATGGGGAAATTGTTTTAACGCAATAAAAGGCTCATTCTTAAATTTTCCTTTAATTTAATATTATGAAAAATATATCGTTTTGGAATTGTTTATATAGCCGTAAAATTTGGGCAGCTTTCGTGAAACAGTCAGTAGGAAGTGATAGGGAACGCAGACAAATATGCAAGTAGCAAACTCCTTTAAGACTGTGAAAATGAAAAAAAAAAGATATAAATGTATCGATCCATTTACACATTTATTATTAGGTTAATATACATTATGTTTTTATTCGACGATACTTAAGACCGTGTTCCGTGCCCGGGATAAAGGTGTAGATTAGGAATACATTTCAATAGTATATTAAGAAATAAACAGAGGGTAACGAAAAATGTTGTCTGATATTTTTAGTTGTATTCATAGTTTGACAGCACATGATTAATGTTTGCATGTTCGTTGTTCAGGAATTGAAAAAATGTGACATGCAGCATAATGACAATATTTAATTAGCATTGTATGTTTAAGTATATAAATGCAACATACTTGTCAAATACAATCCACGGTCCAGGCTATGCGACGTTAAGTTCTCCTCTATGAATGTCATGAAGTATACGGTCATTATGTACTTACATGTACGCATTATTATCGCGATGTATAGAAATTCTCTTCAAGATTTGACGTACGGTAAATAGTTACTAGATATCCGTGTATGGTGGCAATCAGCAAATATACTAGATGGTATGTATTATGTACATATTTAAATTGCATTGACTCCCGAGAAATGTTGACATTTTAAGTCAGACATACAGTGGGGTCAGCGTGTAAGTGCACACACGAACGAACACGACAGGTTGGTTCCAACCTGTCGTGTTCGTTCGTGTGTGCACTTACATGCTGACCCCACTGTATTGTGTAAATGGCGTCGATAATGTAATTGCGCGTGATATGAGTGGATTTTATCGGTTTTAACTCTTACGGAAATACATGTATGTCAGATGAAAAATATACATAATTATTATGTTTAATTGTATTTCAGATCATGTTTCGGATATGGTAATGCATGGAATTTTCTCAGCAACAAGTTCATATACACAAATGTTATTTATTTTTCAAAATGCAGTGAATAAATGCTTACTTGGCGCTTATTTCATGTATAACGTTGGATGTGTTAGAATGGTTGAATATGAAGTTTCAAATCGATTGCTCGACGCAAGCGCAAACACTCTTGGTTATAAAATGTCAGTTCTAGTTGGCTTATGTTATGTTGTGGTACAAAGTCATGTAAGAGTATTAATATGCAGGGAAGGTGTATTACACAAGCAATGTTGCATTCTCAACACTCCTACGCTAGTAATGTGCATTTATGAAAATATGTTATTCTAACGTATTACATGTGTGAGGTACTTTTTAACCGCAAATAGTTTGATTCGTTTATTTCAACATGGTTGCCATCTGAGGGGACATGTTTCGTGCTTATCCCATTGGAATGAGACAGGTAACGTCATACACTGGCCGAGATTGTACAGCAATTTCACATTCTTCATGTGGCATTCAGTGGGTGTTGGTCGGGCGAATGAGACGGCGTAAGTTAACGGTATGGGTTCCTCCTTATAGGAATCACGATTTGCCTGGTTTGGCCCTCAGGCACGTCTTTATCTTTGGCTCTTTATTTACTTGGGAGTTGAATTGTGTTATTGCCCATTATAAAAGTAGTAAGATTATTACTGATCCTACTGCTTTTGGGAGGGGCCAAGTGATGCTGGTGTGGCGAGGACCTGGCGTCAGATCAGGATTATTCTGATTCCAGGGCTGAATATATAGTTTTGTTATTGTAAATATTCAGTTCTGATTTTGGGATTTTCTCCCCATTTGTTCATGTACTTGAACATGTATATGTACTTGTACAGGTAATATATGGAATTTAGTACTAAACCCATTAACCCGGCCTTAAATGACCTTAGCTGTTGATAGGCCGTTAAACCCCAACAAACAAAGAAACAAACATGTGGCATTCTACTACTCACCATAAAATTGCGAAACACAACTACTTTTATTTGTTCAGCGACGAATCAGTTTGGAGTTTATTCTACCGTCTACAAACCTAGTAGTTTGTTAATGCATTGCTACAATTACTGAAATAGTGAGCACAGTTTGTGAAACATATCACATTTTGTTATGAAATGATAATATTAAACCTATTACAGAAACAATTTTTAATTGTGAACAATACTTGAAATTTGTTAATTTTAATACACATACATATACTGTACAGGTACATATAACCAACATCGATTTCACAAGAATTGCATTCGCATTGCTGGTCAGTTTTCAGAATTATAGATAAATTAACTTAGTAACCATCGATTCCACAAAAAAATAGGGTTTGCATTGTCAGTATTTTTGCTAATCACACACTGACTCGATCACTACTTTATAGATTCAGTTGCACTGCAAGGGCCCGTTTCACTAAACTTCGTACGACTAAAATGTTCGTAAGTGTAACATTATGATAGTCTGTAAATTTCACATTAGCAATGTTCTCTTGTGAACAATTATTGGATTTATAATTATTGAGCATAGGCTGCATATGCAGCCTATGCTCAACAAATGTAAATCCATCAATTGAACTTTCCAGACGATCCTAAATGTGCACTTACGAACATCTTAGTGATACGAAGTTTAGTGAAACGGGCCTCAAGTAATTAGGTAGGCGTGGGGAATAACCGAACTGGTATTTTCGATTATACACATATTTGTATAGCATTCAATAAACTATGTGTTAATACCGTATTGGGGAATTTACTGACTAACAGCTTAGTACAGTAGGACAATGCTAGTGACGAATGTTGTCTAAAATCATTAAAGGCGTTGTTTATCATAGAATATAGGCTATCGTATGTTAAATATGAATACATTTAGTTAGACTGCCAGTTCCCTGTGTCAATAAACTACCATTATAGGAAGAAATGTGTTTCCTGTGCATATACTGTTAAACGTTCGATTAACCTGGGTGAAGGCCGGAAGATGTGAATACTTGTACCCATATAACCCTAAATAACAGGCATTGACTGCGATATGTTAATTTCCCGACCAATCCAGTTGTCACAAAATTATTTTCAGACTATTCTATTTATGAAACATGTATTTTTCTTCTGTAAAAAAGATATGAAAAATACTTGAACAATTTGCATATCCTGATGAGACGGCTCAACACGAGCCGGCTCAAACTGGATCTACACTGTTTGCAAACACCACTATAGAGGTATGTAGGGTTTAAAGTGTTGAGCCAGTATTCGTTTACGTTTAACAATTGATATTCCCCGATACTGTCACAAAGATGTCGTTTATTCCTTATAATTACACCATTTACATTTCAAATTTATTAATATGATAGCGTCAATATAAAAATAACGATACGGTAACGGGCTATTTGCTGCGTTACATGTCCGACACTGAGCCGTAACATACTTACGGTAATGTACACCACGGGCACTTGTCACAGAGCCCCAGTTGTACGTATAGTCAGATCTCCATACCGTATACCCTGGGAGGTCCCCGTGGGTGTCTGGCTTAGAGGTTTCATGCATTTGATCATTCGGAGCCATAGGTGTGTGCTTTGCGATCACGAACATACGTTATCACCTCGGACAAATGACCAAAAAACTCATCAAAAATAAGAGCACATATGCTTTCTTGGTGTCCGGTTTAGAGAGGTTCCACTGTACATGCTTCTGAATATAGGCATGTATTTAATTTCACCCCTAGGTAACTGAATGGGCTGCGATATGTTAATTTTGCAACCAATACAATCGTCACAAAATGGTTTTCAGACTAGTCCATTTATGAAAAGAGGTATATTTTGTTCTCAAAAATATGAAAAGAGGTATATTTTGTTCTCAAAAATATGAAAATTACTTTCAAACAGTGCAGATCCTGATGAGACGGCTCATCTGGATCTGCACTGTTTGCATAAACCGACATAGCGGGCTTTCTGGTTCAAAGGGTTAAGAACACTTTTAATTTAGCAAATAATGAGTTTAGAAACGATACACGCATCTGTAAGGAAGCCCATTAGGGCCACTTCACTTGTTTTATTATCTTTTCTTGAATTTCTAGATTTTTTCTTGAATTTTCAAGATACTTTCTTGAATTTTCGAGATCTTTTCTTGAATTTTCAAGATGTTTTCTTGAATTTTCAAGTTCTTTTCTTGAATTTTCAAAATCTTTTCTTGAAAATGCAAGAAAAGATCTTGAATAAATGGAAATTAAAAAAAAGTGAAATGATCCTAATGGGCTTCCGTACATCTGCCACGGAAAACTGAAAGTGAATTTTGAAAGTGAATGGGCTTAGTGACCCTACAACTATTAAGGTCGGATAAAGACTTGACCTCGATTTCAAGGCTCATCCGAAAGACCAGTGGGATAGAAATATATGTTCTATGAAAGTATTTACAGTGATCCATGAAAATCCACGCAGTGCTCTAATGTATAGGCCACGGCCCATCACCCCGGGAAACTGAATGATGATACATGCCGGTGTCATAATCTTTATCAATTCTACTGTTCATGTGTATTTACATACAATGTCCATAACCGTAGAAGAGACACGTGCAGATGCCCCGGAAAATGTAATAAGAGTGCCTGGCGATGCCAACAACCCCATAAGGTTTGCCGGTATTTCGAGACAATGTTCATTCGTAATTGTAAGGAGAGAAACTATATAATATAGCAATTTTTCGTTCCGTTCTCCTTATGCTGCCTTATACCCCTTATACACAAACTTGATGTGAAGTATTATAAGTTATGACAAATGTACATGCAAGCGACATACTTGTACATGTAACCCCTGTAGCCTATTTCACCAACATTGCAAAGTATACTTTTCCAGCAAATTTCATATAGAACTAACAACTGCATATATTTGATGATCAAAAGTATGCAGAATTATTATACTGAATGTATTACATTATCACAGCCAAATTGGCTGTGATAATGTAATAAATTCAGTATAATAAAAATGAATAAATGTATCCTAAAATTAAAAAAAAATCTCCCTCAAAGTATTTCAGGAAAAATAAAGTATTACTCCCTCAAAGTATACTTTGCTAGAAAAGTATACTTTGCAATGTTGGTGTATTCGGCTAATGAACGGCTGTACATTACGTCGACGTTATCTGCAGGTGGTGCAATTCATCGCATTCAATGTGGAGGGATCAGTGGAACAAGGGGGCTAACTCCGTCATGGATATATATGTACAGGAAAAATATGAGTAAACAGATATATATTATAGCAAATTCTGTTGGCGTGCATTACCCACCGTGATATCACTAATGTAAAGTACAACACGGTGTCATGCTTTGTAAATAAACTTTACCCACGGATTCACTATTCGATATTTGACAATACCGCCAATAAGCTGACGTTAATTCGACTTGTATTAGTAAATATTTGGCCCACTGCCATGATACTGTTTGTGAGAATGATATAAGATCGGTTATATGTTGCTGATCATTCCTAATCTGACTTGAGCTGTACAGTGATACGTACATGTATAACGGATTTGTACGAGCATACTGAAACTTGTTTAATACTCTACTAAATCTTATTTCGAAAATACGTGAGGGTTTATGTATGTATTTATAACGCAAGTCATATTATCAAGGTGCAGACTAGACAAAGCTAATCAATTAGTGTAGCGCCGTAATACTCTAAAGAAACTATCACTGAGGATCAAGGCGCCGATTGTAAATGAATGTCTCTCTCTCTCTCTCTCTCTCTCTCTCTCTCTCTCTCTCTCTCTCGCTCTCTCTCTCTATCTCTCTCTCTCTCTCTCTCTCTCTCTCTCTCTCTCTCTCTCTCTCTCTCTCTCTCTCTCTCTGGCATCGTTCAGCGTCACAGTGCCGTTCAGCGGCTTATATAGTACTGTGTGTCTGTGTTACAGCACTACTGTCTGTTTCCCGAAACATTATAGGAATGAATGGCCTTTTTGTGGAATTTATCGGGGTATAAACTTGGAAAAGTTGCGGGAATACTGGACGAAGGCCGGAAGGCCTCGTCCAGTATTCCCTAGACTTTTCCAAGTTTATATCCCCGATAAATTCAACAAAAAGGCCATTCATTCCTTATAATTCCAGCATTTGAAATAAATTCATCAAGAACATGTGTTTATTTTCCGTTTTCTTAAGAATTATTTTAACTGCGCCTGACGGTTACGGAAAGTAGTTCGGCGTGGGAGTTTACTGGGATATACATTTTGGACAGACTTGCTACGGACCAATCAAATGTTAGGGAATTGTGTAAATATTTTTGTGCTGGAATTATACCCAAATGGTACGGTCATATAAACAATGCAAAAACATTATCTTTTTTTTATAATGTTAAATTAAAGCAAAATTTAAGAATGAGCCTTCTTTTTATTTCATGAAATTTGGTCAAATATTTATTTTATTGCGAAAAAACAATTTCCACATGTTAAATCCCCATAGACATCTTCACTGAGAGTGAAGATGTCTATGGGGATTTAACAAGGGGAATGTTTTTCTAAATATAGAAATACAATCACGAGCGCATTATATCATGAGCGTATTGCACCATGTAAACCATGTATACATATTTGCGTAAATTATATTTTGAAACGTTATTGGAAAAGGCCAAGTACGGTAAAATTCATAGACCAATCAGTTCAGAAAATGCCATGGTTATTGGAAAAATTGCCATATTTATTTACAAGGCATTTGCTATAAGGAATACTCAGTATTTTATACCAAACAACATAAAGTCTAATATGTTATAATGTAATCTAATCTAAATCCAGCACAAAATATTTACACAATTCCCTAGCATTTGATTGGCCCGTAGCAAGTCTCTGTCCAAAATTTATATCCCAGTAAACTCCCACCCGAACTACTTTCCGTAACCGTGAGGCGCAGTTAAAATAATTCTTAAGAAAACGGAAAATAAACGCATTTTCTTGATGAATTTATTTCAAATGCTGGAATTATAAGGAATGAATGGCCTTTTTGTGGAATTTATCGGGGATATAAACTTCGATAAACTTCCGGCCTTGGTCCAGTATTGCCGCGACTTTTCCAAGTTTATACCCCGATAAATTCCACAAAAAGGCCATTCATTCCTATAGTATCTTCGCCCCGTATCCGATTTCACCAAGCTTTCAAGCGTCCAAGTTGATGTTTGAGGCTATCGTAACGCTTTGGTTTGTCTCAAACACATTACATAGAGAATACCAGGATAGTGTCTTTTGATATCAAGTTTATCAGGCAAGGCTAGGAAACGCGTAGGAATTCCTCGGCTTGCCGTTTCCGAGCCGAGCCTGATAAACTTGATATCAAAATACACTAGCCTGGTATTCTATTTATCAGATAACGTTTTATGCTCGAAAATTACCACAGATGACGTCGTTATCTATGGATATAACGCGGACTTGTTTACGTTGCGTCATTACACTGACGTCATTCGGTAACGTCACGTGACGTCATCCGACCAATGGAACGTCAGTTTTCACTTCGTTGTAACCCGGATGTTTGTATCAGGTCAATGCCTGATACAACAATATGTTATCAGGCAGTACGTATTCGGCGAATACAGGGCAGGTTACCTGATAAATGCTTGTATTGTGCATGCACTCTTAATTATCATAACTGTATATGCCAATTGTAAACGTAAATATATAATATTTATATGTGTACATGTACATTGCAAACTTTAGATTATATTTTCGCTATGCCATTAGTCACACTGTATTGTAAATGAGTATGTATATGTTGTACATGTTCATGGGCCAGTTGGCTTAATGCAAATAAATAAACATATATCATAATAGTCAACTCGCGTGTTTTTCTTAACAGTATTTAACATTTCATAAACATGTATCATAATAGTCAACTCGCGTGTTTTTCTTAACAGTATGTAACATTTCCAGTTTCCAAGTCTGACGTCGGTGAAGTACGCAGCATGTCGAAACCTCCACAAATGGTTAAGGAAACGATGTCAGCAATCTTCGTCGTGCTCGGCGAAACTCGTATAAATGCTGAGGTAGGATAGTGTACATGTATGTTCTGTGCTGTGGGCCGTGAACGGAGAAACTGTATCTTATATGTGGATGTGACTGGAGCAATGAGGCGTATGGGATGTAAGACCAATGTACAGTGGGGTCAGCGTGTAAATCCACACACGAACGAACACGACAGGTTTGTTCGCTACCCACACAAAGTGTATGTTGTTACCACTCAGTTGAACCGTCTGGCCGAGACGGTTCAACTGAGTGGTAACAACATACACTTCTGATGCGAAATGAGAAAAAATAAAGAAAAATATTTACATTTGTTTTATATACATGAAATACAGTGGGGTCAGCGTTCCAACCTGTCGTGTTCGTTCGTGTGTGCACTTACACGCTGACCCCACTGTACCTCCTAATCGAATAGCAGACTCATCTAACGTAACTCGATAATTAGAAGCATGTTACATTAACCCTTTCAATCCTAATTAACTGCAAACATGTCAAAAGAGGTATGTGGTGTTGAAAGAGTAAATGTTACTGGAATGGCGAACAATAATGACGTGATAGCTAAGTCGTCCTGTAGCCTATTTCATCAAAATTGCAAAGTATACTTATCTAGCAAAGTATACTTTGAGGGAGTAATCATTTATTTTTCCCGAAATGCATTATTTCATATAGAACTAACGACTGCATATAGTTGATGATTTAAAGTATGCATAATTATGATACTGAATGTATTACGTTATCACAGCCAAAAATTCTCCCTCAAAGTATACTTTGCTAGATAAGTATACTTTGCAATGTTGCTGAAATAGGCTACATATTGCTACAGTCGCACAGTGACATTGGGGTGTAACCATTATCCGGGAAACGAAAACACGTCTGCTGTTGTTTGATACGTTGCATTTTGTCTCGATAGAACCATGATTTTACAGCACTTTATGATCATTTCCATATGATGTGCTTGTTGATGAAATGTAAATTAAAATATAAACAGCAGACGACAATTTAATACCGCAGTATAATTCCAGCACAAAAATATTTACACAATTCCCTAACATTTGATTGGCCCGTAGCAAGTCTATGTCCAAAATTTATATCCCAGTAAACTCCCACGCCGAACTACCTTCCGTAATCATGAGGCGCAGTTAAAATAATTCTTAAGAAAACGAAAAATAAACACATTTTCTTGATGAATTTATTTCAAATGCTGGAATTATAAGGAATGAATGGCCTTTTTGTGGAATGTATCGGGGATATAATATAAACTTGGAAAAGTCGCGGGAATACTGGACGAGGCCTTCCTTCGTCCAGTATTCCCGCGACTTTTCCAAGTTTATACCCCGATAAATTCCACAAAAAATCCTATAATAAGGGTTAATAGTTTCCCTGTCGTCTGTTGTTTCATAGTGGACCTTCTGACTCCATAAAAAGATGATTTGACAGCACTTTAGAACCATTTCCATTGGAAATGATTCTAACGGGCTGTCAAAGTATGTGTTTGTTGATAAAATGTAAATTAAAAAACAGCAGATGACAAAATGTAATTTCTGCGTTACAACGGCTAGTAGTTTCTATGACGACAGTATACCTGCTTCGGCGACTGAGCATCTGACGCACGGATCCTGAGATGCGCAAGTCGCCATTCTGTCAACTACTGAACATGTGTTATGCCTCTAATAAAACCCTTTTATCAATCAAGTATTGCATCTCATTACGCATACGTGTCATTCCTACACTAACCATACATATGCTAATGTGCATTTCTCAGTGCGCTGTCCATTTCGAGGAGGGGAATAAACCCGAAAGCCGGTGACCGTTATTGATGCATTTATGCGAACAGCAATAACAGTCCAATTTGCGTCGACTCGGGTATTATTATCCCAATCGCCGTAGGCAAGATGTGATATAGCGGTAGTCCATGTACATTGTACATGTACGTGCGTACGTACGTTAATAACACCTTTCATATTTCAATAACTTATGAACCGCTTCACCGATGTTAATAATATTTGGCTACAATGTGCGTCTAGTGATGGTGCTTTGATTTTGCATACACCGCACGTCCGACCGGTCATTGAATACCTGTTCACCTTGTTTGTAAGGCAAATGTATTTAAAACGTTGTTTGTTTGTTTGTTTTTATTATTATTAAGGAGGTTAGCTTAGTAATAACGATGCCCTTGTTCTCATTATAACATTCTTAGTATTCTTATATCTTACCAATTTCGATGACATAAAGAGCACGAAATGTGGAAGATTGTGTAGAATTCGTAGCAGATTGTCGTTTCCTAATCTTTACGGTCAGTTTCGCAAACACCTCGGAACAGTATCGACAACTTTATCACGCCAATTTCTAACCGTTTCCTCACAATTCTTCCGAAGTGTTTGCCTTTGTTCTCGATATAACTTTCTTATTATTATTATTTCTTACTGATTTGGATGGCATAACGATATAAATATGTGGAAGATTGTGTAGAATTCGTGATCTGGTCGTTTCCCGACCATTCCAGTCAGTTTCTCAAACTTGACAACTTTATCACACGTTTTCCTTAAAACTGTTCCGAAGTGTTTGGTGAACTGTCTGGAAAGATCAGAAAATGATCAGCAGTCGTGGATACTATATGTTCCCGTCTTCAATGCGCTTTATTGCATGACGTTCGGTAAGTTGTAATACAATTGGCCTATTTTTACTGTTCAGATATGAGACACGCGATGTGATTTTGTACCTAAGAACATGATACGATATCTCATGAAAAGTTTTTACAAAATTTAGGATATGTTCCGTAAATGACAAAAAAAGTTGAAGTTTAATATAATTCCGCATTTGCTATGAAAATTTCGTCATGTTTCGAATATATAACTATATGACAGCTTCTGTCAATATATTTCATGAAAATTCGCAGTTGTTCTTTGGTACAAAACCACATCGCGCGTCTCATATGCACAAAGGGCATCTGCATTCGGGTTGATTCCCGTCCGTTCATTTCAGAAATGGTCGTTCGCTTTAAAAGAAATGGCAAAACCGGGCTTCGTCGAGCGGCTGAGCAAGTTCGACCCGGCCACGGTAACTCCGGAGGCGGCCCAATATGCAAATGATCACGTGCTACGGGACTACTCTGTTGAGAAGATTAAGTGTGTCAGTCTGACGGCGTCATCCTTCTATCGCTGGGTAAATATAGTCTACTGTCTGCGCTATAATCTTCCCAAATGTATTACCTTTGCTCTTCTCGCACCGGTGTCACAGGAAATTCTCCCCCCTAGAAATCTCTCCCCCCCCCCCCTCCCCCCACGCGGGGGAAGATTTCCCGGGTCGAGCCTGGAAATATTCCCCCCGGGGGAAGAATTTCCTAGGAAATTCTCCCCCCGGGGAGGAATATTTCCAGGCTCGACCCTAGGAAATTCTCCCCCCCCCACCCTGGAAATTCTCCCCCCCCCCACCCAAAAGTTTGTGTTTGAATGCTACAAAGCAGAATTATTCCCCACCAAACATGTGCACATAGGCACAATGTATGTCATTTGATAGTATAAGAAAGGGGAACATAAAAAATCACCTCCATCACACCCACCCCAATCTACCATACGCATAGTGTAAGTCCCTTGATAGACAAGAATATCACAAGATTGGGGGAAGATTTCTGATCAAGTGAAAATGTTTGTGTAGAACAGTTAGCATGTGACGCATATTGGCGGGGGAAGAGAGAGGGGGGAGGAGATTTTCCTAGGAAATATCCCCCCCCCCAACCATCTACCATATGCATAGCGGATGTGAATGCCTCTTTGTAGACAAGAATAACCCACCCCCCACCCCTCATGATGAAATAATGTATGTTGGTGTAGAACAGATAGCATTTGGCATGTATTGCAGGAGGGGGGGGGGGGAGATTTTCCTAGGAAATATCCCCCCCCAACCAACTACCATATGCATAACGGATGTGGATGTCTCTTTGTAGACAAGAATAACCCACGATTGGGGGAGTATTTCTGATGAAATAATGTATGTTGGTGTAGAACAGATAGCATGTGGCAAGTATTGGTGGGGGGGGGGGACATTTTCCTAGGAAATATCCCCCCCCCAACCATCTACCATATGCATAGCGGACGTGAATGTCTCTTTGTAGACAAGAATACCCCCCCCCCCCTCCCTCATGATGAAATAATGTATGTTGGTGTAGAACAGATATCATTTGGCATGTATTGAGGGAGGGGGGGGGAGATTTTCCTAGGAAATATCCCCCCCAACCAACTACCATATGCATAGCGGATGTGGATGTCTCTTTGTAGACAAGAATAACCCACGATTGGGGGAGTATTTCTGATGAAATAATGTATGTTGGTGTATGCCACATGCTATCTCTTCACCAACTTTCATTTCATTTCATCAGAAATACTCCCCCAATCACATGCTATTCTTCTCCTTCTCTACAAAGAGACATTCACATCCACTTTGCATATGGTAGATGGTGGGGGGGATATTTCCTAGGAAAATCCCCCCCCCCCCCCCACAAATACATGGCACATGCTGTCTGTTCTACACCAACATACATTATTTTGTTTCTTCAGAAATACTCCTCCAATCGTGGGCTATTCTTTTCTACAAAGAGACAATCACATCCACTATGCATAGGGTAGATGGTGGCGGAGGGGAATATTTCCTAGGAAAATCTCCCCCCCCCCCCCCCCACCAATACATGCCACATGCTATCTGTTCTACACCAACATACATTATTTCATTTCATCAGAAATACTCCCCCAATCCTGGGCTGTTCTTGTCTACTAAGAGACGTCCATATCCACTATGCATATGGTAGATGGTGGCGGGGGGGGGGGGGGAATATTTCCTGGGAAAAAATAAAATCTCCCTCCCCCCCCCCCCACCAATACATGCCACATGCTTGCTGTTCTACACAGATATACTGTTTTATTTTCTAGACCCACCCCCACCATGTGCTATACATTTATACCAATCATATGCAGCTATGGTATAGATTTAACCTAGAGAACTCTCTACCAGCCAACATACATAATAGTTATGGTACGGTAATGGGGAATTATTACACATACCAGTAAATAGAATCTCTACCGCCCGACCACCACTATATTGTCCATGTATAGATATTATACTAAATTGCAGAGCTCTTTTATAGAAAATACTGCCTCGCCTATTCACATACTCCTCCACAAGCAGACATACATTATGACTATGTTAGTTGGGTATACATGTAGGGATATTACATCCTCTGTTACCAACAGACTGGTTCTAGCATGTGCATTTTGTATGCTCCTGAGCACAATATCAACAATGTATATGAAAATACATTAAAAGTTTTGTGAACAGTGTCTGTGAAGGTGGTGATGGGGGGAGGGAGAATTTCCAGGCGGGGGGGGGGGGAATATTTCCTAGGCTTAAGCCTGGAAATCTTCCCCCCCGGGGGGGGAAGATTTCCAGGGGGTGGGGAAGATTCCCTGTTACACCGGCATGGACAAGTATTGTGGCGAGAATTTAATTGAATTTGTCAATTTATGTATTCAAAATATCTGAATAGTGTGCTTAGCACGAATCAGCTTGATTGGTTGAGCCTGTGTTCACAGGCTCAGACAATCAAATTGCTTAATTACGAGTTTGCATTCCCAATAGATGTTGAGACATTTTGATAATATCCTCAGGATTAACGCAGGCGGTTGTGTATGCCACAAGGTCACAGAGTCAAGCCTTGAGTTTGTTGGTTTTTTTTTGAAAGTATGTATTTATTATAGGAATGAATGACCTTTTTGTGGAATTTATCGGGGTATAAACTTGGAAAAGTCGCGGGAATACTGGACGAAGGCCGGAAGGCCTCGTCCAGTATTCCCGCGACTTTTCCAAGTTTATATCCCCGATAAATTCCACAAAAAGGCCATTCATTCCTTATAATTCCAGTATTTTAAATAAATTCATCAAGAACATGTGTTTATTTTCCGTTTTCTTAAGAATTATTTTAACTGCGCCTGACGGTTACGGAAAGTAGTTCGGCATGGGAGTTTACTGGGATATAAATTTTGGACAGAGACTTGCTACGGACCAATCAACTGTTAGGGAATTGTGTAAATATTTGTGTGCTGGAATTATAGTATCATTGTGCAAAATATACGGTTATCAACTGAATGGGTCGGTAGAAGATAGGTGCTAAGTCCATAATGGACACACAATGGGGCCGTTTCACTAAACATCGTACGACTAAATTCTTCGTAAGTTCAACATTATAGTCTGTAAATTTCACATTAGCATTGTTTTCTTGTAAATAATTATTGGATTTACATTTATTGAGCATAGGCTGCATATGCAGTTATGCTCAATAATTATAAATCCATTAATTTTAAATTTACAGACGATCTTATATTTGCACTTACGAACATTTTAGTCGTAAGAAGTTTAGTGAAACGGTCCCCATATTCCTATTACTGGGAAAATAAAAACATTTAAAAATATGTTTGCTGCCCACAAGAAATCGACATCAATGACTACACGGCGAACAGATTAGTGTCTGATCCGACTGATATGAGCATACACTGGTCGCAATAGTCGAAAGATCGAGCCGCCTGCAAATGTGTAATTGTTTGAAAATTCAATTACATGTATTGATTTATATTTATCTAAATGTCCCTTTGAGTCGCCCACCCACACTCAACCAAGGAAAGATATTAATATACTCGTTGTTCAATTTCAGTTAGAGAACACAATGCAAGCCAGCGGACAAGAAACGAGGACAGACAGCCAGCAATAAAGCAACTCGCAATTTCACGATTATATCACATTACATGTAAACATATACGTATGTCTGGTTCAGTTACCCGATGTTATTATTGGTTCCATACAAAATCAGAACTTAATTTACTCTAAGCTGTAATTATTGATTACTATAATGAGCAACTATATGTATATTAAAAACGTCCCAGATATCACAAATTGAAAGCATAAAGAGTGTTCGAAAATGCATATACATGTAATACAGAAATACATATTTTCCGGAAGAACAACGATTTTCTATAGAGAAAGTTTACAACATAAACCACCGTGGAACCAGGCGCGGATCCAGGATTTCGGGTTGGGCGGGGACGTAATTGTTTTACAATACTTGACTATATTATCGAACGAGCTAAGCTCGTTCGATAATATAGTCAAGTATTGCAAAATAGTCGACAGAGTAGAGCTAGGGATAGCGCTAAAGGGGTCCGGGGGCATTCCCCCCGGATTTTTTTTGAAAATCTACATCGCATTTCCTGCGTTCTAGCGCATTTTGGAGTAAAAATATTTACAGTGTCACAGTATGTTTAGACATGATTTTTGATTGAAAACGTTTAAATTTTGAAACAATAAGACAACCACCGAATAATGCTTGGAATACATGGCACTTGGCATGAAACGTGCCTTGTAACTTGCAAAAACTCTTTACTCGGCGAATGTTAGGGGGGGGGGGCGCAGTCTGTGATACACACACATATACCATAATGTTTAAACCACGTTCAACTTAGATAAATGTACTAACTATTTTACAAACATGTAAGTAAGGGTTATATAACTCTGACTGTCTATTACGTTAACTATTGGACAACCTGAGGCGCGTTAGCACTCGGACTGTCTATTACGTTAACTATTGGACAACCTGAGGCGCGTTAGCACTCGAACTGTCTATTATGTTAACTATTGGACAACCTGAGGCGCGTTAGCACTCGGACTGTCTATTATGTTAATTATTGGACAACCTGAGGCGCGTTAGCACTCGGACTCTCTATTATGTTAACTATTGGACAACCTGAGGCGCGTTAGCACTCGGACTCTCTATTATGTTAACTATTGGACAACCTGAGGCGCGTTAGCACTCGGACTCTCTATTATGTTAATTATTGGACAACCTGAGGTGCGTTAGCACTCGGACTCTCTATTATGTTAACTATTGGACAACCTGAGGCGCGTTAGCACTCGGACTCTCTATTATGTTACATGTAACTATTGGACAACCTGAGGCGCGTTAACACTCGGACTCTATTATGTTAATTATTGGACAACCTGAGGCGCGTTAGCACTCGGACTCTCTATTATGTTAACTATTGGACAACCTGAGGCGCGTTAGCACTCGGACTCTCTATTATGTTACATGTAACTATTGGACAACCTGAGGCGCGTTAGCGCCGAAGGTTGTCCAATGGTTAACATACAGACAGTCCGAGCTATATAACTGACTTAAAACATGACGTCCCTTTGTATACACAGTACTACCGTGTATATTCGCCATGGCATATACACATGTCACGAGAAGCACATGCAAACGTTAATATCAGGTAGCTGAGTAAGGGATCACATATAGTACATGAAGAAGCATGTTGCACGGCCACTGTGTAGCTTGACATGAACACGTGCTTATTATTTCAAGTTTGAAACCAGTGTTGTCAGTTGTATTGTAAACAACCCTGGATAATAGTTGCAAATTCAATAAGTGTTTTGGAATTTTAATAATAATCGACAAGTGTATTTAATGTACATTATTTTGCAAAATAAAATGACTAACCATTTATGGAAAGTACGAGAAAGAGATACAGACCGATTGCATCTGTATCTAAGAAGATATCCGGTTAGAGAGCCCCCATACTGACAAAAGAGTCCAAACGACCCCTACACATCTTGGTATTTCATTAGAATTGTCTCCAAGGAGACAATTCTAATGAAATGCCAAGACATGTTTTCATTTCTACGCAATACGCAGTCCCAGATCAGCCTGGTAGTCTGGTTAGCTTCTGCATGCAAAGCTGAGAACACGAGGAGATAATCCGTATGTGCGGACACTCGTGCTGCAAGTGATGTATCCCACCCTATCAGCCTATACCGGACAATGGGTGCTTCCCGTGATAACACGGGGTCAAATGGCGTCGAGGGAAATATACATTAAAGAGAGTCCCACATCAGCATACGCACCCAAATACTCTGGTCAGGATCTACGCTAGTCAAATCAAGTATTTGTTACGATTGATAAAGCTGATACCCACGAACCACAAACAATACCAACAGGTATTATATCACGTACATGTACAACTGACGCCGTCCTCTTAACTGTAGTCGTTTCTGACAATTTGTTTTAATTACATGGATAAATGTTTTTTCTCTAAATCATTCCCAACCGGCTATAGCTCTGATGACGGTGATCACACCGTCGACACATGCAATATTATGTTCCCCGGTATTCAGGGTTTGGGATCACGTGGTTTTCGTACGGCGTGACGTCATGTTTTCAGATACGTCTACCGTAGATTTCCATTAAATACCTTTCCAACGGAATGACGGACTTTATGATGAAACATAGTTCAGCTAATGTGGAACGTGTTGACTTGTATTGTACAGTTTGCAGAATTCTGTATGTAAATACAAATCTGGAGCACGTGAATGTAAGAAATAATGTATTTGGTTCGCTATATACGCATCATAACATTAAGTCACATATTATGTGCGTCGGAGAATATTGTTCTTGTATTTGCCCATTCTAGCATAAACCAAATATTCGACAGTTTTAACAAAAGGTAACGTCACAGAAATGTATTAATGACCATATTATTTCCAACTATTGTTGCACAAAATATCATGCTACATTGACAAGGCTTTCATATTAATGGTAATGGTATACTATAGTGACATAAACTTAATACAGCGTAAGTAATGCTATTATATCGAGCGGGTAAAACAATTGTATTACTTATATTTACAATGAATGTTCGGATAGTTTCAAAAATGTAAATATCCACCAAATACGGCATTAAGATTAGAACTCGTATTGTTTTGCGTCATTTTGTCGCAAATTATAGAACATCAAGGTTGCCCGTCAATAGCGTGACGTTATTGACAACGGCGATTAACGTCATGTAAGTTTGCATGAAAATGGGATAAAATCATGGTATACTGATATGTTTTTAATTGTTGAGACGTTAAAGCTGGATATTGCACTTTTTTCCACCAACTCATTTGCTCCAACATTATTGCCAATACTTTTCAGGAAAATTAAATTGAAATTAGTAGAGCAATTTCAAGATAACTGGGCAAAAGAGAAGACAAAGTTAACTACTGGTAAATTAAGGACTTACTTTACATTTAAATATAATTCTCAGTTAGAACACTATTTAGATGGTGTTGACAATTTTGAAATGCGTAGTGCTACAGCCAAGTTTCGTTTAAGTGCTCATAAACTAAAAATATAAACTGGCAGATACAACAAGAATTGTATGAATAATTTCATAGAAGATGAACTACACTTTCTGTTCAATTGTCCACATTACTCACAAGAGTAATCAATTTATTTGGCTTCTATCTTGTGAAAACACTAATATTTTGAGAGAACAAATTATTGGCTTTTATTGCTCACAAGTTTACATTACATGTATTGAATTGTTATTTTCATGTATGAATCACTCTAATCAAAGTATGAAATTGGTTGCCCCTTGAGGGCCCTTAATCGGAAATAAAATCGTGTATCTTGTATCTTGTATCTTGTAGTTTAATGACGTCAACCCAAATGTTAATGAATCAACAACGTCGCGCGACGTCACGTTGGGCTAATGTAATGTACTGGAATATAAACGCAACACGTACAATGGGCGTTTCCATTATAAATGTAAGGACAGTGTAAATATTTCCAATTGCAGGGGTCAGCGGATTAATGGGGCTAAGACAGTTATAGTCTTTTAGTCACCTTCTTCTACTGATTCCTTCAAATGTATTCATGTATTAGTAAACAATCATGTAGTTGGCGCGACTAACGATGGTCACTGTACATGTGTATATGGCATTGTGTGTATTGTTATAATATACAGTACCGGTAACTGTTGCTCATTTTAAATGTTTATTTTCATTAAATCGACATAACTATCGTCTCTCATAATTTTTTATTTAGACTTATATATGTCCTGTGTGTACATGTATATGTGTACATGTATGTAATGTTTTACTTTGCATAATTGAAGGTGTCCGTGAAAGAAGGGGGCTAACTCGAATAGGGAGCTAGGCCCCATCTTCCACTGACCGCTTCCATAGCGGAAACGTAACTTTAACATATATATGTTAAGCAGTTATACTTAGTATATGTAGTTACGAGTTGCATCATAGTCTGACATATCTGAGCTAATAATGTAAAGGCTGCCAACATTCACACTCGAACATACGGATAACAATTGTACAATGGTCTGTCGATGCGTAGTGAATGCCACGCTGGTATAACTGTTTTGTGCGAGAATCACATAGTAGTAGCTCTAACTGAATTCCCTGGAAAAAATCACTCGCGTCAGCAGCTTCATCGATGACGTGTTTCAAATGGTGGTTCTGGTACATGGTCGTAGTCAGCTTCGTCCCTAGGTCAATCTCCGACAGTTTTCTCCTTTGAAAGTTATTGCACGGCGCAATGCTCCAGTGGTTGCGTGGTTGCGAAGGTCATCTTTCACTTGGTTGTCTTTAATTCCTATCTGACTTCTTACCTTAGAACTGTGTCCACTGGTATCATCAGGGTATATGGTTTAGCAACTGCTGCATTTATGCATCTCTACTTCATGTACAATGTGATAAGGTGGAATCTGGCCACCAGCGTCTTCCGCTGTTCAGGCTGATTGTTGGTGAGTGTTTTCCGTTTGTTTCATGCTTCCTCTTGGAGTCTGTGCCGGCCACGTGTCATGTATTTAACGTTTCTGGTACCGCTATAATGACGGCCTTTAATAGTATGTGCAACAACAATTGCTCTCAGTTCCAAGGTATGGCTTTAAAGGCCCAACTGGGATATAAAAGCCACCAGATGGCGCTGGGCAGGCTTTTTGATAATTTTATGCATGCTTCACTTCAGGGACACATTTTCAGATATTTTAGAAATACCACTGAACAAATAAGTACACTATTTCACACATACATAGATAATACAACTTTGAAAGGTTTAGAAAAATTTGGATTTAAGAAAACAAATGTAAATGTGCTTTTGAAGTAATACAATGTACTCAACTGACAACTGATTCAAACTTGCCGGGCGGAGCGTAGCTGTTACATATGTAATTCATGCATAGAGCTGAGTTCATGACCCGACATTGTAAACAACCCCACGTGTTTAGTGATAACAGCTATAACTGCCTGTATGGTCAACATCAGACAGTGTGCCAGCCGCACAACTTTGATTTTGGACAGTACATGTAATATCAAATTAAATGTGTGGTTGGTATGCACATAGCAAGGTGAATGAAACAAAACCATGGTTTAATAGACCAGCAAGAGAAATATTTCGCCTAGAACTTGATACAGTGGCTGTGAAAATGCAGTATATACTAATTATAAACAGCATATACTCCGGTTAGTATGCACAGTCACAAAACAGCATGTATGTGCAGTCTGATCTGGAATTTACATGACTACATGAATTCAAGTTTGCTAGCAGCCTTATTTCCTGTATCCTAACACATACTAGTATGGCTATTTCAACACTGGTCTCTAATTAGCTGTCAGCATATATTATATCTGCAGCAATGCAGTCTAACTGGGACGGGGTTATCTGTGGAATGACATGACACAGTTACAAATTTTTATCAAATACCGACTTATTACAAACACATATTCTTATATATTGGTTACTACATGTACTTACAAAATACATCGGAGATAGGAACCTTGTTCAGGTCCACAAGCACAATATAGGTTTCACTATATATACATGACACACTCTAATTAAGTAACGGACACTAGACACATTACGACATGCATATCCCCGGATCAGCTGGTGCCACTGTTAAGTTTGGTGGTCATTCATGGTGGCTATAATTAATGATGTAAACTGCATCATGCTATAGGCATGTGCTATCTGATTGTGAGTTAAACTGATCAAACACTCAATAAGCCCCATTTTGTTATTGTGTGACACATGGAAAGGTGGTTCATTCAATTTTACTTCTTTCTATTTTTAATAATTTATATAATAGCATCAAAATACTCTTTGCTTTGAAATAGTAAGCAGCAAAATACTATATAAGATTTAACACGTTTAGTAAATTCTCAATCATTTTCCTGCACAAATAAAACATACAGATACTATTAAAGGGACTGGTATACACTGTATCATTTGTGTGTTTTATGGGACCACACGTTTGATAACAAACCTACATACCATATATCTAGATACTGGTCAGTACAGAAATACCTACACTGGCTATCCAGCTGCCCCCTCACTGTTCTACATTGGGAGCAGATGACAAACATGTGCTGCTGTTTATGTATTCTATTTATAAAGCCAGTGTATAACTGACAGGCTAGGGACGCTATCAGTAATTGGATATGCCCCTCCTACTAAATGCGGTATCAGGGCACCGATTGTTGGGCCTTTAAGGCTTACATACTGAATGGACGTTAGTGACGCCATGCCTATGTCTGTGATGGATACCAATGCTGTCCTGCAGAATCGTCTTGCTAGTTCTATAACTGGTTATGATGATGTTATATCAAATGGTATTACTCAACGCAGTTTCGTCATCATCCTCAAACACTAGGTTGCTACACCCGTATATATAGTGCCTTGATATAGTTTAATTAAACTCCTAATACATGTGTACTGAAAATGATAAACAGCTTTTAATAACGTTAAACTTTTGTCAAATAATGACTTTGTACATATACGAGGTAGATTCAAACTTAACGTACTGTTAATAGAGCAAGAAAATTGAAACGACAAATTGAGGCAATCTCAATCTGGTGTATTATATGCCCTTAAAGTAATGACCCTTAACATCATAGCAACGTTTCAGTCACTTCAGGAATGCATTTTCGCAGTCCCCTTCTGGCATTCCTGTCAAGTACTGAAATACTGCTGACCAGCGTACCTGTCGTGATCTGTAACGACGTCCAGATAGGTGCTTTTCATTCAAGGAAATAAGAAAAAGTCACACGGTGCGAGGTAAGGTGAATACGGTCGATGAGGTAGAACAGTGACACAGTCACGTTTTCTTCTTTAAAAAGACTTGCTCACAATGATCGACTTGTGGGCAGGGGCTTTGTCGTGGCGTAAACGTACATATCGATTTCTCGCAGACGACCGACGCTTCTGATAGTAGGATTTCAGTTTCATCAACACAGAATGTTTATAAAATAAACCTGTAACCGATATGCGGCTTGGTCCTGGAACCTGGCTAGCTGGATGATCAATAGTGAATAGCGCAGTCTACATAACTTTGTTTGCACTTCGAGTCTGCTTGGCAATACATGGCATGCGCCCATGTTTGGTAGCACATATGTATGAATTTACCTTTCTTGATCTGAAGTAGTGTACCCACGTTTCAACGCATGATACAAGATTTGAAAATTGTCTTCTGTCATATTGTGGGTACATTTTCAATAGTTTACGAGCGAGTGAAACACGACACTGTTTTTTTGTCAATGTTAAAATGTGAGGTATCCATCCCACTGAAATCCGCCAAACGTTCAACATCTTCTTTAACATGCTGTAACTCGTTCCTAACGAGAGCTCAGTAGCCGATTCCACCAAAAGTGGAAAGCATACTTATCTAGCTATATATACTTTGAGGGAGTATATATTTGATGATTAAAAGTACATGTATGCATAATTATTATACTGAATTTCTTACATTATCACATTATTTACATTAATACAAATTAATAAAATGTATCCTTCAATTGAAAATTTCTCCCTCAAAGTGTACTTAGCAAGATAAGTATACTTTATAGCTATCTGCTGAGTAGTAAATCTGGCATCTTGTTCTAGTATCTCCTGTACACGTTTAATGTTTTTATCAGTAATTCCAGTGCTTGGTCTGCCAGACTTTGTCTCGTCTTTAATGGACTCCATGTCATTTCTAAATGTTCGAATCCAGCGGGTAATGGTCATG
Organism: Conchocele bisecta; assembly: GCA_029237695.1. Classification (NCBI taxonomy): domain Eukaryota; kingdom Metazoa; phylum Mollusca; class Bivalvia; order Lucinida; family Thyasiridae; genus Conchocele; species Conchocele bisecta. Next base: position 67,239,031 of record CM055268.1, read on the forward strand.
TATGATACTTTTGCATCCCCATAAATACTGCACTCTTCTTTGTAAATGTCAGTTGCGGATGATCCAATCTTAGTCCGTGCCTTAATATATGCCCGTATCTCATCGCCGTTTTGGCTCTCTTGCCAACCATATTTCAACACAGTGTATACGAATAAATGATACCACGAGCTCGTAAAACTCGCACAGGTATGATTTTATACCATCGTATTGACACTGAATACAACTACTTGGACCGTGCGAAGTGATATGTTACGAGGCGAATAACATTACCTTTGTATTGTCCCTCGTACTACATGTTAAAAGCCGCGTTGGCAGGCAATCTCTATATGTTACTACAATGCACTATAGTTATGGTAACACAGCCAAATTTGACATAGTGTATGAGGTAGCATTCGCTATAAGAGAATCACATTAAAGTGCTATACATCATATGTTCACGGTGAATTGGGAAGAATTGTATGTGACGTCGGTTAGGGAACATTACGTCTAAAATGATGTTGACTACATGTTAAGTCATACCAACTTGCAAAACAGTTAATATATTCATAACTAATAGAGATATTCACTTGAAAGTTATCATGATACACAGCTAAGATGGGACTTAAAGAAAAGTGAACAACAACGCAACTGGTCTATTTTCCCTTGGCGGGTCACATATTATACATGAAGAGGTGTACAAACACAAACAATAATCAATCTATTGAATCTTCTATTATGGCACTGATTATATAAGAGGGTCTTTGTTTAATAGTATGTTTCAGACTATTTGAGCACGGGCTCAACCATTGTTGAAACTTGTTAATGTCTCAAACCTTAATTTTACATTTACAAGAGTGCATGAGTGTATTAGCTGATTTTCGCTATTCCTATGGATGTTGTCGGACCTACTTGTACATGACCTGCAGCCAGCCTGTACTAGTTCTGCATGAATTAAACAAACTTACTTTTAAGAAACAAACATCCAATCTGGTCATGTCCCCCAATATTGTTTACATGTTTTGGCCACGGAAACATTGTTTACATCACGTGACCAATAGGTTCAGTGTTTTCCTTTAAATACTACAAATATGCTGAAAACTGGTGTTAAAAGCACCCCAACATGTTCCTCAAGTGCAACTGGGTAGTAATGGATCAAGAGTTACAAGCAAACTGTATCTGTGACCTTAATACACCCACACTAATCTTTTATACCGGAATACTTTTGTATAACCGCTGGGCGATTTCGCACCATTTAGTGTTCTCTAACCTTTGCCAGTGTTACAGTAAAATAATACCACTGCAAAATAGCCTATCTATATAAAGACAAAACGACTCCATATAAAGTTATAATGATATAGTATATTAAAGTTTTGATTAAATATGAAGGCATAATAGTTTGATATATTGACCTTTTGAATCGATATAAAGACAAACTGGTATGATATATTGAACTTGTGACTTGATATAAAGACAAAATGGTATGATATATTGACGTTTTGACTCAATATAAAGACATAATGGTACGATATATTGAAGTTTTGACTGCATATAAAGAATGATTGGTATGATATATTGAACTTTTGACTCAATATAAAGAAATATTGGTATGATATATTGGAAGTTTCGACTCAATGTAAATAAATAATGGTATGATATACATGTATTGGAAGTTTTGACTCAATATAAAGACATTATGGTATGATATAATGGACTTCGGACTCACTATAAAGACATAATGGTATGATATATCGAACTTTTGGCTCAATATAAAGACATAATAGTATTATATATTGAACGTTTGACTCAGTATAAATACATAATGGTATGATATAATGAACTTCTGGCTCAATATAGAGACATAATGGTATCATATATGGACAGTTCGACTCAATACAAAGACATCATGATATCATACAATGAAATGTTGACTAATATAAAGACAACTGATATCATCATGATCATATATCGAAGGTTTTACTCAATATAAAGACGTCATGATATAATATATCAAACGATTGTCGCTATATAACGACATTTTGATATCATATACCGACAGTGTCACTTGCTATAATGACGAATGATATCATACATTGAAGTTTCGACTCAAGATAACGATATAATGATATGATATATTGACATTTTGACTCGATGTAAATACATAATGTTCTCAGATATTGACGTTTGTGCTGCATAAAATACGTATCGTCATATAAGACAGCCATGGCGTTCCATATATTGACACTACACGTCATTACGTAGGTGTGGGGAATAACCGAACGGGCATTTTCGATTATACACATATGTATAAAGCATTCAATAAACTATACGTCAATACTGTATTGGGGAATTTACTGACTAACAATAATCCGGCTTATCTGTATCGACACTGTTTGCAAACACCGCTATTATAGAGAGGTATGTAGGGTTGAAAGGGTTAAGACAGTATTGTTTGGCATTTTAAAATTAATATTCAGATACTTGCACAGAGATGTGGTTTATTCATTATAATTGCACCAATTTTATTCCAAATTGATTAAAATAATAGCGTCAATATAAAAATAACGATACGGTAACGGGGTATTTCCTGAGTTACATGTCCGAAACTGAGCCCTAACGTACTTACGGCGGGTAATGTACTTCACGTGTACCTGTCACAGCGGCCCAGTTACACGTACAATGAAACCTCTCTATACCGGACACCCTGGGAGGTCCCAGGGTGTCCGGATTATAGAGGGTTCACTGTAAACCAGGCATTTGATCATTCTGAGCCATAGGTGTGTGCTATGCGATCAGGAACAGACATATTCACCTGAGACAAATGACAAAGAAACCCATCGAAAATAAGATCACTGGTGCGTTCTTGGTGTCCGGTTTAGAGAGGTTTCACTATACACGCTTCTGAATATAGGCATGTATTTAATTTAGCAAATAATGGGATTATAAACGATACACGCAGTTGTCCCGGGAAAATGAAAGTGAATATTGAAAGTGAATGGGTTTAGCGACCCTACAACTATTAAGGACGTATAAAGGCGGGACATCGGTTTCAAGTCTCATCCGATAGACTAGTGGGATAGAAATACATGTTCTATGAAAGTAGTTGCATCTCTAGGACGGGAATTGATCCATCAATTGGCATGCAATGCTCTAACTTCTAGGCCACAGCCCATCACCCCGAGACATTGAATGATGATGCATGCCGGTGTCACCATCTTTATCCATTTTACTGGTCAGGTTTATTTACATACAATGTCTATATCCGTAGAAGCGACACGTGCAGATGCCTCGGAAAATATAATAATAGTGTCTGGCGATGCCAACGACCCCATAAAGTTTGCCGTTATTTCGAGACAATGGTCATTCATAATTTTAAGGAATCTATAATATAGCAATCATTCGTCCCCTTCTACTTCCTTATACCACTGAAACCCAAACCGTGAATCATAAGTTATATCAAATGTATATGTTTCCGACATAATTGTGCATGTAACTCATGAACGGCTGCAGCCATTACGGCGACGTCCTGTCCGTCCATGACGGAGTTAGCCCCATTTTTCCACTGAAATCTTCACTTGTTTCTGTTTTAACGATAATAATTCCAGCACAAAAATATTTACACAATTCCCTAACATTTGATTGGCCCATAACAAGTCTCTGTCCAAAGTTTATATTCCAGTAAACTCCCACGCCGAACTACTTTCCGTAATCGTGAGGCGCAGTTAAAATAATTCTTAAGAAAACGGAAAATAAACACATTATCTTGATGAATTTATTTCAAATGCTGGAATTATAAGAAATGAATGGCCTTTTTGTGGAATTTATCGGGGATATAAACTTGGAAAAGTCGCGGGAATACTGGACGAGGCCTTCCGGCCTTCGTCCAGTATTCCCGCGACTTTTCCATGTTTATACCCCGATAAATCCCACAAAAAGGCCATTCATTCCTATACTAAATCCTTCGTCCCCTTATACTGCCTTATACCCCTCATACCCAAACTGTGAATATAAGTTATATCAAATGTACATGTTTCCGACATACTTGTGCATGTAACTCCTGAACAGGTGCAGCCATTACGGCGACGTCCGTCCGTCCATGACGGAATTAGCTCCCTTTTTCCACTGAACTTTTCACTTGTTTCTGGTTTAACGACACTAAATCATCAGAAGTAGTACGTTAACTACATAAGCCAGATTTGCTATGCCATTGACAATTTTGGCTTTCAGAAACCAGTCAATTGATGCACTAATCTGCTTGACAGGCATGTTAATGTATCATTTACATCAGTTACAAGCATATGCTTTGGGATTATTTTGTAAGTTGGAGCATGTTTGTCATGTGAGGCTGTTTTAATTCCAGCCGCTGACTTTTGACGCCACCACCAGGGTGGTCAAAAGAGATTTAATTTATCTTTATTAATAATAAAACCTATATTTTAATTAGTGAGTATCCAGAGCAGAATAGCTGCAGTTTATGGGAAAATAGGTCCCACAACATCCATGCGAAAAATGAAAGTAGCACAGAATAGCACAATGTGTGTTCATTGGTTAGTTTATATAGGAAAATCAATGGTGGTGGTGGACCTTCTGAGATATATAGCAAACATATTAGTAAGCGGCTATGTGGTATAGCAAGTTGGGTTGGCGTACATTACGCACCGTAATATTAATAATGTAAAGTACAACACGGTTTTATGGTATGTAAATAAATTTTATCCACTTCTTGAATATTCTATATTGGACAATACCCCAATAAGTTGACGTTAATACTACGTATATTAGTAAATATCTCGCCCACTACTGCCTGTCAGAATGGTATAAACTCAGTGATATGTTGCTGATCATTCCCAAACTGACTGCAGATGAACAGTGATACGTACATATATAACGGATTTGTACAAGCATACTGAAACTTGTTTAATACTCTTAGACTACTAAAACTGTGTGTATGTGAGTATGTATTTATAAGTTGTCCTATCAAGGTACTGAATATACAAAGCTGATCAAGTAGCGTATCGACTTAGTATATAAAATAGCACAGTCACTGAGGATCAAGGCGCCGATTACCCCGGTACAACAACGAAGAAAATGTCCCGTAAAGGAGGAGCAAGTAAGTGGATTTCTGTTCATTCCCGCTAACTGCCACCACTGTACAACAATCTCTCTCTCTCTCTCTCTCTCTCTCTCTCTCTCTCTCTCTCTCTCTCTCTCTCTCTCTCTCTCTCTCCGTGCGTTCGTCCCTCTCGCTTTCTCTCTCTCCCTCCTCTCTCCCTCCTCTCTCTCTCAGTCTCTCTCTCACTCGTTCTCGTTCTCACTCTCTATTCATCCGTCCGTCCGTGCCACCGCATAACGGCATTTTTGCTGTCAGGCCGAATTGCGCAAAAGTAAAATACCAAGAATACGAGGTGGGCACATTGTGTCACATGGCACATGCTTAACTACCTCTAGCACGAGTCGAAATGTATTACACGTACCTGCTATTTAAGCGCACCTACAATTGATAGAACATTTCGGTGGAGCGCCGTGGCGTAATGGTTAGTGTGTCGGACTACTGATCCAAGGGTCGTGGGTTCGAGCCTGACTAGCGGCGTGCGTTGTTTCCTTGAGCAAGACACTTTATCCACACTGCTCCAGTTCACCCAGCTGTAAATGGGTACCGATAATTCGTACTTGCTCTGTAAATACGAATTACCGGCTTCTCTCAAAAATCTCTACCTCCGTTCTTTCTCCTATTCTTGGGAGACGGCATGCAAGGTCCTAGAGCCAGTGCCGCCGTTAAATATAAGCTAAAAAAAAATAGAACATTTCGGTGAAAAAGAGCGGCTATATATGAAAATAATGCGAGATATTCTGCTGTTGACGCTGTTTTCATAGCGTACGCCGTTTCAGAGTTATTTCTGAAACAAACACTGAAATGGTGTCGTGGCCACAGATATTACACCACTCGGTATTGTAGAGGGCACTATTTTTGCTTCTTATTAAGGTAGTTGTACCCCGTTGTTGTGGCCCCATGTAAAGTCAATTAACATCTAATAAAAATCCCTACTAAGAAAACAATAGCGACTGACATAAATAAACCATAAGAATGTGATCTGTAAGTCATTATGCAGATACTGCTACCAATGAAAATGGACATACACCTGTAATATGGAATTAATATACATGTACCAATTTTTATACAGGATATGCATATTTAGGTCTCTACACAGGTGTGTCGAAGCCAAGCTATACATGTAAAATATAAAAAGAAATGTGCTTCTTATTTTCTAGCTACAGTAGGATCAGCGTGTAAGTGCACACACGAACGAACACGACAGGTTGGAACCAACCTGTAGTGTTCGTTCGTGTGTGCACTTACACGCTGACCCCACTGTATATGGTGTGATTTCCTTGCTGGCAACATGTGCATAAATACTTATTGGACACATATATATGATTTATTGGTTTAAGTAATTGTCGTTTTATAAGTAGGTTTTTTTATTAAATTTCCACAGACTTTACATGAGCAACAAAAAGGACACAACAACCTTAAATACATGTAGCATATGTAACATGTAAGAAGATGTTTATTATAGGAATGAATGGCATTTTTGTGGAATTTATCGGGGTATAAACTTGGAAAAGTCGCGGGAATACTGGACGAAGGCCGGAAGGCCTCGTTCAGTATTCCCGCGACTTTTCCAAGTTTATATCCCGATAAATTCAACAAAAATGCCATTCATTCCTTATAATTCCAGCATTTGAAATAAATTCATCAAGAAAAATGTGTTTATTTTCCGTTTTCTTAAGAATTATTTTAACTGCGTCTCACGGTTACGGAAAGTAGTTCGGCGTGGGAATTTGCTGGGATATAAATTTTGGACCGAGACTTGCTACGGGCCAATCAAATTTTAGGGTATTGTGTAAATATTTTTGTGCTGGAATTATTTAACAATGTTGAATAATGCGCTGTGACTGGGTGATTCCGTTTAACAATCGCGATTCGCTACGCTCACCCGATCGTTTATCGGAATGACCCTACATGTATCACCAGATCACTCACACATTATTTCCAGATCATCAGCTCATCTGCTGAACTATTGTGCTCGTGATTGAGCCCTACCGCTAAATAAACCCAATCCGCTACGCTCATTCGTTTATTTAGCGGAATGACCCAAACATTCGCGCATTATATCATGATAATTAGCTCACCTGGTTGAATTAACAGTATGTAACACTTCCAGTTTCCACGAATGATGTCCGTGAAGTACGCAGCCTGCCGAACCCTCCACAAATGGTTAAGGACACGGTGTCGGCAATCTTCGTCGTGCTCGGCGAAACTCGGAAAAATGCCGAGGTAGGATATTGTACATGTATGTTATTTGGGCCATTAACGGAGAAAATGTATCTTTTTATATGTGTCTGGGGCATGAGAAATTAGGATTAGGTGTAAGAATTCCGAGGCTTGCCGAGGAATTCCTACCGTTTCCGAGCCGAGCCTGATAAACTTGATATCAAAATACACTAGCCTGGTATTCTATTTATCAGGTAACGTTTTATGCTCGAAAATGACATTAGATGACTTCGTATTCTATGGACAGAACGCGGACTTGTTTACGTTGCGTCATTCGGTAACTTCACGTGACGTCATCCGACGTCATCCGACCAATGGAACGTCAGTTTTCACTTCGTTGTAACCCGGATGTTTATATCAGGTCAATTCCTGATACAACAATATGTTATCAGTCAGTACGTATTCGGTCAATACAGTGCAGGTTACCTGATAAATCAGGACTCCTGTAACTCGATAATTATCTGCTGCGCTCATTAGAAGCATGGCTCATTTTATATTAACTCTTTCAATCCGAATTAGCTTGAAAGAACTGTGATATATTAATTGTCCGACCAATCCAATCATCACAAAATAATTTGAGACTTTTTTCGAAACAATATGATAATTACTCGCTAAAAGTACAGATCCTGATGATACACTGGATCTACACTGTTTGCAAACATCACAGAAGAGGTATGTGGTGTTGAAATAGTTAATGGAATGGTGGAAGCGCAGGCTGGTCTGGGAGTACACTGGTTGCATAACGTATACGCCCCATTTCTCTAGTCACTGCCACATAGTACTGCATTTACAAACATTGCACATGTAAATGCAGATCGTCTTACAGGCACAGTGATATCGGGGTCTAGCGTTATGCGGGAGCCTGTTGTATCGATAAAACATGATTTGACAGCACTTTAGAATCATTTCCATTGGAAATGATTCTAAAGTGCTGTCAAATTATGTGTTTGTTGATGACAAATACATTAAAATATAAACAACAGACGTTGCGATTTAGTTCAGCATTGTAAGCGCTAATGGTTTCTTAACGACAGTAAACCTGCTTCGGCGACTGAGCGACGATCGACAGAAGTTATGCCTATGCTGAGCTCTGCGGCAGTCTGATCAGGACATTCGCAAGTCGCCATTCCATCAATTACTGAGCATGTGGCAGCATATTGTTTTGTGATGGGCAACAATATGGCAGGAATGTAGAACACCCTATTGTTCACCCTCTCCTACTGTTGCCCTCCCCTATTGTTAACCGTCACCAATAAAATACTGCATTGAGGACGAGAATGGTGATATCGGCATGTGAATAGTGATATCGGCATGCAAATGTGCGCAATATCGAACTCTAAACCTCCGATATAAAATCCCGGCATCTGCTATGGTCGGCAACTTTTGTTGTCGAATGCCGACAAGAACATAAATGGTGAACGTTCTAAGGTTAACAATAGGGGAGGGTGAGCAATAAGGGGTTCTACCGTCCTCCCCTATTGTTACCATCCTCTACTGTTACCCGTTACCAAAAATAATGCTGCATTGACGACTAGATTGGTGATATCGGCATGTGAATGTGCGCGATATCGAACTCCAAACCTCCAATATAATATCCCGACATATGTTTTGGTCGGCAACTTTTGTTGTCGAATACCGACACAATAACTGAATGGGTCAACTTATTGAGGGGTAACACTAAGGGAGGGTGAATAATTGTGGGTTATACATGCCTCCCCTATTGCTACCCTCTCCTATTGTTACAATGATAACACTAGGGGAAGGTGACCAATAGGAGGGGTCTACACATGTGAGCGTTATCGATATATTTATGTGAACAGTTAAAACAGGCCAATTTGCCTCGACTCTGGTAGTTTTCTCATTATAACATTCTTAATATTCTTATTTATTATATACCTACCCATGAAATACATAGTTATACGATGTAAATAAAAGTCATATGTTCTCATCGATGAAATAAACAACTTCCGGTGAAAATACGACTACTTCCGCTATCTATATTCATAACGCGCATCTGCAGTGCCGGACTGCAAATAGGCTGCAAATACACATTCATTACCGTATACAGTCTAAGAAAAACTGCTAATTTCCATGGAGCGGTATATAATAAATAGAACATTCATATTTTTGCAACGAATATGACATATACGTTCATCGAGTGGTGTGACATGTCCATATTTCACGAGTGCCGAACGGCACTCGTGAAATATGGACATTCCACACCACTCGATGAACACCACTCGATGAACATATATTATGTCATATTCGTTGCAAAAATATGAATATCCTCTATTTCTTACCGATTTCGGTGACGTAAAGAGCACGACATGTGGAAGATTGTGTAGAATTCGTGACAGCTGGTCGTTTCCTAATCTCTCCAGTCACTTTATCAAGCACCTCGGAACAGTTTTGACAACTTTATCACGCGAATTTCTGACGTTTTCCTTAAAACTGTTCGGAAGTGTTTGGTGAATAGGGCGGAAAGATCAGGAAACTGCCAGCAGACGCGAAATACTACACTCTTCCGACTTCCGTTCGCTTTATTGCATGGACATAGTTAACAAATATAATACTAGATGGCCGCGGCCGGCACGTTGCGCCCGCCGAGTCTTTGATAATATACCGAAAAACGTTAGCCAAAAACTTTAACCAAACACTTTAAACCCGAGCGCATGTACGGACGTACGTACGGACGTACGTACGACTTACGTACGCCATTGTGCCTACTATATCGCGCTGTCCCGAAGCGGGCGCGACACAAATTGGCCTGTTTTGACTGTTCAGATATCAAACACGCGATGTGATTTTGTACCTATAATGTAAGAAAATGTGCGGTATCTCATGAAATATATTTTACAAAAAATAGGATATATTCCGTAAATCACGTCGAAAGTTGAAGACATTTTTATAGCAAATGCGGAATATAATTCCGCATTTGTTATAAAAATGTCGTCATCTTTTGATGTCATTTACGGAAAATATCACAGTTTCTGTAAATATATTTCATGAAAATTCGCACATGTTCTTTGGTATAAAATCACATCGCGTGTCTCATATGCAAAAAGGGCATCTGTATTCGGGTTGATTCCAGTCCGTTCATTTCAGATCTGGAAGTTCGCTGTCAAAGAAATGGCAAAACCGGGCTTCATCGAGCGGCTTAGCAAGTTCGACCCGGCCTCGGTAACTCCAGAGGCGGCCAAATATGCCCATGATCACGTGCTACGAGACAACTCTGTCGAGCATATTATGAAAGTCAGTCTGACGGCTTCCTCCTTATATCGCTGGGTAAATACACAGGTTCTTGGAGAACGGTTCATATGTCGGTGTTTATGGATGGGTTATTTCGGTATATCTGGTGGTTTGGGTGGATTGTTATAAACATAAATTTGCGTCACCTCCCGCGAATTACACGTATAACTTGAAGTGGGTATTTTGACAGTATAAAAGGTGTCCGAAAGTTCGGAACGGTGAATGTGTAGATAATTGACGATTTATGTCGTGTGTACTGCTTGAGCATTAGTGGTTGCACAAAACTATGTAAATTACCTAAAACCAACCAAATCCACCCAAATCTACCCAAAATCCACCAAAATACTGTTCTGTTCTACCCAAAATCCACCAAAATACCGATATAACACCAATATACTGACAATATGTTCAAACACCTGTGGGTAAATACATACTACTGCCTGCGCTAATATTCCCAATTGAATTTCCCTTGGTCTTCTCGCGCCGCCAATGACAAGGTGGCGATAAGTTTAAGTTCTGATACAGTGGAACCTCTTCAAACCGGACAACCTGGGAGGTACCCAGGGTGTCCGGTTTGGAGATAGTCCACTGTAAATCAGACATGTGAGTACTTCATGTCATATTCTAGTGTTTTGAAATCATGAAAAGTCATTGTAATCAGAGATACATAACAACGGAACCCATCACACCGCTCATGATCAGACTATCAAATTGCAAAACTCAGAGTTAAACAGTTAATCAAATTGTAAATCAGACATGTGAGTACTTCATGTCATATTCTAGTGTTTTGAAATCATGAAAAGTCATTGTAATCAGAGATACATAACAACGAAACCCATCACACCGCTCATGATCAGACTATCAAATTGCTAAACTCAGAGTTAAACAGCTTATGATCAGACAATCACATTGTTTAATTACGAGTTGACATACCCAATATATGTTCACAAACGTTGATAATATCGGCAAGATTAACGCAGTCGGGTATGTCACAGAGCAACCCATTCAAGCTTTGAGTAAGGTGAATATATTATATCCCTAGTGACAAAACATTATAAGTTATTGTGATTCTACACAGGCTATATGGTGTAATATTGCCAGTCTGGAGGTATGTTCACCCGAGACGACTTTTTCACCAGAAAACGACTTTATGACAGTTTTTTTATATCGTGTAATTGAATTGATATTCCACTGCTCTATCGATCTGCTCTCCCTTTGTCGCCTCTAGAAGAATGCGACTGGTTCCCAAATATTCGCTGTCATTGCTACGCCGCGCTTCGTGCGTGGAACCCATAGTTTATGACCTAAATATAGCCGTGTCACGAAGCCAATTGTGTTGAGATTTGAAAACACTAAACGGGACAGTTTGTGGCATTTTTCGCTCATATTTCGATGAGCGAAGAATATTTATGGAAAAATAAATAATAAAGACTGGTTTTGAGTGTACAATTTGTTACTTTTATTGATCAATTCGGGGTTTTATTGTGTTGAGTGAGGAATACAATTCGCAATCGGTAGACGCTTGCAAAATGTGTCTTCATTGGACACGAGGCGCCGGAGGGGAATCGCAATTCCTGTATGTCCGACGGTCTTGGCAGGTCATATAATATATATGACCAGGCAAGCTAGCCAATCAAAAGCCGAGAAACTTATGCGGTATGACAAAGTATAACATTACTATTATCATTGTGTATATTATAACGTTATCAATGGATTTTAGCCATCAAATATTTTATAAAGAATGTATCAAAAGTCCACAATTTGCACATTTGTGTCGTGTATGGGCAGACGCTACTCACTACCAAGGACACTAGACATGTGTCGCTATAACTGGAGAAATGGAGCTTATGGGCTTTGCTACTAGTGTCGATCAAAATCAGCTTGTCGGGATATACACTGTTCGCCATGCAATCAACGAAACACCCGTCGTGGTTCTAGCAAGGAATATAGATCGTTATCAGGCTACAGTAGTGCACACTACTTTTATTTATTAAAGTGCGAGCTGTAGCCTATTTACTGTAGCCTATTTACTGTAGCCTATTTACTGTAGGTAGCCTATTTACTGTAGCCTATTTACTGTAGCCTATTTACTGTAGCCTATTTCACCAACTTGGCAAAGTATGCTTATCTAGCAAAATATACTTTGAGGGAGAAATCTTCAATTTAAGGATAAATTTATTAATTTTGATTATACTGAATTTATTACATTATCCATTTTGGCTGTGATAATGTAATAAATTCAGTATAATACGTATGCATACTTTTAATCATCAAATATATGCAGTCGTTAGTTCTATATCAAATAATTCATTTCTGGAAAACTAAATGATTACTCCCTCAAAGTATATTTTGCTAGATAAGTATACTTTGCAATTTTGATGAAATCGGCTACAGGTCACAACTCCCATATAAGCCCCATTTATTATATACCTACCCATGAAATACATAGGTATACGATGTAAATAAAAGTCATATGGTCTCATCGATGAAATAAACAACTTCCGGTGAAAATACGACTACTTTCGCTATCTATATTCATAACGCGCATCTGCACAAAACAGCGCAATAGGCTGCAAATACACATTCATTACCTTATACAGTCTAAACAACTGCTAATTTCCATGGAGCGATATACATGTACAATAAATAGAATATTCATATTTATGCAACGAATACGACATATATGTTCATCGAGTGGTGTGAAATGTCCATATTTCACACCACTCGATGAACATATATGTCATATTCGTTGCAAAAATATGAATATCCTCTATTTATACAGTCAGGTCACATATGAGACACGCCATGTGATTTTGAATCATAGAAGAAATATTTCATGAAAAAACATCTACAAAATTAACGATATTTGTCGTAAATGACGTCGAAAGATGACGAAATTTGTATAGCAAATGCAAAATTCAATTATAGAAAATATCACAGTTCCTGTAAATTTATTTTATGAAAAGTCGCACATGTTCTAGGTACAAAATCACTCTATATGGGTCATCGGCTGAGAAAATATACCTTATGACATTTGTAACAAATATGATCATCTTGCAAAGCTACACAGTATGAGTATCGTCTACTAGTTTCGATTCGATTCGAGACTACTGTCTGTTTCATGAAATCAAACCCAAACTTTACGACCATATAAACAATGCAAAAACAATATTTTTTTCGATGATAATAAATTTTATTTTTATGAATGAGCCTTTTTTCACTTCGTGAAATATCGATTTTATTACGAAAAAATGAGTTCTCTATGGGAATTTAACATGGGGAAAGAGGAGGGAGTCGAAAAACGAAGAATTTTGGAACTTGATTCTGAAACCTGGCTAGATAGCTTGGAAATGATCTAACTAAGAAAACAAAAGTTACATTTTGAAAATCAGTCCATTATTTCTGAAAAAAAAAAAAATGTCCCCATGTTAAATCCCCATAGACATCATCTTCACATAGTGATTCACATCAATGATTCTCTCACCCATGTGGAAATTGTTTTTTCGCAATAAAATCAATATTGGACAAAATTTCTCGAAACAAAAGAAGGCTCATTCTTAAATTTTGCTCAAATTTAATATTATCGAAAAAATATTGTTTTCGCATTATGTATATAGCCGTAACATTTGGGCAGATTTTGTGAAACTGACAGTAGTCCCATATCTACACAACATGCCACATAGCACGTTGATCAATATCCATGTACAGTGCAACATCTGGACACCCTGTAAATCGCTGTGTTTGTAATCATTGTGTGTTTCTTTGTCACTTGTTTCCGATGGTAATATCTGTTCGTGATCGCAAAGTATAAACCCGTGTCTTGGGGTGGTCATATGTCTGATTTACAGCAGGACCTCTCTAAACCGGACACCCTGGGAACCTCCCAGGGTGTCCGGTTTAAGGAGGTTCCACTGTAGTACACATACATCACCGCCTGCGTTAATATGGCTCAGTTGTCAACGTTTCCGAACATATATTGGCACTATCAACTCAGTTTGATTGACTGTGCCTCCGCTGTGCTACAGGTTACAGGTCAACCAAACAGGCCACTTGCTTGCAGCCACAATATTCTGTATAAAGAGATTGACAAATATTGTATTAGCGCAGGCGGTAGTGTAATTTCATTTGTTTATGATGAAAACATTACATGTAATAGTATATGGTTCGTGGGGGATATTCCCGACACAACATAATATACATACATGATACAATGTACATGTATTACCGGGAAAATAAAAACATTTTTATAAACACATTAAATTTTGAAGACCACAGTAAATCCACATCAGTGACTTAATGGCGAATGTACAGCATTGGAAACATGTTTGTTTGTTTGTTTATTGGTGTTTAACGGCCTATCAACAGCTAAGGTCATGTAAGGCCGGGCAAACGGTTCCAATCCAGTTTTAAATTGCTGCATTGGGGGGGGGGGGGGGGAAATCCCAAAATCAGAAAGGAATATTTACATCGAGAAAAATTATATTCAGCCCTGAAATTGGATCAACCTGACCTGGTGCCAGGTCCATACCACACCAAGTCACTTGGCCCCTTCCCTTAAAATAGGATTACGAATAATCGTAATACTCACATAAGGGGTATAACCAGATTCAACTGTCACATTCAAAATGCCAAAGACGTATGTGAGGGCCAAACCAGGTCTCCATTCGGAATTCCGGTAAGGATGAACCCCGATAGTTAAATTACCGATCGCATGCTCCCACCTGCCGCCCACCTTTGGAAAAATTTATCCCGTCAACACAGTGCGTATGTGCCGTGAAACACGGTGCCGTGAAACATGTTTTGATATCCTGTCAATACGACCTAATCACTGCGTATGAATATGTACGGTTGTCATACTAGTCGTTTCTCAGATTTTGAGGATGCGGCTGGGGTTATTTGTTTGCATTTTAAAGCTATTTGTATGTGTTGACGGGATAAATAGAATAGTAGGTTAGTGTCCTGAATGGGGAAATGGGAAATGGAGCCTCGCCCATCCCGTTTCATAAGCCTTGCCAGATATATTTCCCATTCACGGCATTAACCTACTATTATCTATGCTCGTTGTTCAATTTTAGTTAGAGAACACAGTGCAAGCCAGCGGACAAGAAACGAGGAAAGACAGCCAGCAATAAAGCAGCAATAAAGCAGCAGCATTTCCAAGGTGTATGATCACGTGGTACTAACAACAACAACAAGTACTGAAACTTCCAGAATCCATCCGATTCAAAGTACCTAATCTTTTATATTGTCCTTATTACGTAACGGATTTTGATGACATAAGGCGCATCAAACGCGTCTTGTTAAGCTGCATTTGGTGGTCTTTGTATTGTCACCCAAACTTCTGTCGTCTTCGCAAAAACGACATAAGTCTGTGCCGCACTCCATATACCACCAAATGCAGCTCATGAAGACGCATTGGCTTCGCCCTATTTCATCAAAATCCGTTGCATATTAAGGAAAATATCAAATAATGGAGTGGGCGACGTTGTTGTTGTTGTAACCACGTGATCATGCACCTTGATATTACATGTAAACATATATTTCTATCTGTTTCCGGTACCCGATGTTATTATTTGTTCCATACACAAACCAGAACTCAATTTACTCTACAATGTAATGTATATAAATCAGTCGGCAAATGTATTGAGCAACTACAGTGTAACCTCTCTAAACCGGACACCCCGAGAGGTCCCCAGGTTTCCGGCTTAGTGAGGTTTCACTGTAAATCATGCATTTGGTAATAATGAGGCATAGTTGTGAGCTATGTGATCACGAACACACATTATCACCTGAGATAAATGACCAAGAAAGCCAAGAAAATTAAGATCACAGATGTGTATTGGTGTCCGCTTTAGAGAGGTTCCACTGTATATACATGCTCAAGCAGCCTAGAAATCACCATTGGTAAATTGAAAGCATGAAGAGTGTTAGAAAATGCCTGTCGTGTTCGTTCGTGTGTGCACTTACACGCTGACCCCACCGTACATGTAATACAGGCGTACATATTGGGGAAAGCCAACGACTTTTGTATCGAGAACGTTTACAACATACACCACAGTGGAACTGCCGCTAGTCAGGGACAGGGCGAATATTATGAACGAATATCTTTGAAATACGAAATAGAGAATAGTAAGTTAGTGTCGTGAATGGGAACAAATATCTGGCAAGGCTTAGGAAACGGGATTGGCGAGGCTCTGCCGAGCACATCCCGTTTCCGTGCCGAGCCAGATATTTTTCCCATTCACGGCACTAACCTACTGTTATATTTATCCCGTCAACACCTACAAATAGCTTTAACATACAAAAATAATAACCACAGCCGCATCCTCAAAATCGGAGAATCGACTATTATGACAATCGCACATATTCATACCCAGTGATCAGGTTGTATTGACAGGATATCAAAAATGTTTCACGGCACCGTGTTTCACGGCACATACGCACTGTGTTGACGGGATATATTGATGTATAGTGTACAGTAGTATACGAGGATACGTAGTCTATGAAATCAATGTTGTAACAGAATGTCCACGAAACTGCGATATAAGAATGGATTTCTACCCGTGATACATACAAATATACCATATGTTTCAACCATGTGAAGTCTTTTTTGTTTACAACATGTAAACATGTAATGACCAACTATTAATTCACCAACTATTGTTGCACAACATATCATGCTACATTGACGCTTATATTTAATGTTAATTGTATGCTACATTGTACATCATGCATAGTAGTCCATTTGCCGTCCTTATGAATTAGTTGTCGGACCAAATCAGCTTGATTGTCCTCTTGACAACATTGGGCAACTTTTTTAATATGCAAATTAGTTGCCGCCATTAGCGGAAAAATATTTCCTATCATAGCTCTACAACTATACACTACAACTTCACACAAATGGTGTCTATACCTATGTTTATATGGTCAATGATGACACTGGTGGCATTTCTACAGTGATTACATGTACATATTGTCTGATTATGCAAATTGGTAGCCGCCATTACCGCCAACCGTTCATGATAAATTCTCGAAAATGGTTTTCAGAACCATGTTTTCCTGGTCTAGGATTTCAATACATGTCTTTATAAAGTGACTACATGCAAATATTTCTGCGAGGATTATTAGTGGCCGCCAATACATAAAACCCAACTTTCACAAGTGGTTAGTTGGATGCATGTCAATGGTAATTTATCGATGGGGTTCATTCTTTCCGGAATCTCAGGCTACCTGATTATGTATGTGAGAGTTTGTTATACCCCTTATAAGAGTAGTAGGAATATGGCTAATCCTATTACTTTTAGGGGATGGGGCTAAGTGATTATGGTGTGGTGAAGACCTGGCCCCAGATCAGGTTATTCTCATTTCAGGCCCGAATATGTGTGTTTCTTGATGTAAATATTCAGTTCTGATTTTCAGATGTTCCCCCTTTCTTACAGGTGAAATACGGGATTCGACCCCGTTGACCCGTTTGTATATGACCTCGCTGTTGAACAGATATATGAGGAGAATATAGACTCTGTTGTTCGGCAGATCAGGAGTGAGACTCGAGCTGTGCAGTACAGTAATGCAAATTATGATCTGAGATAAATCACATACATTATCACACTGAAACAGACCAGCGCAACACTACTGTACACATACTTAGTTTCCTGTGGCACTGTGGCACAGAAGATGTCAGCCAAGCCCAAGCTGTACAAGGTCACATCACCGGCACTAGGAACCAGACAACGCTGTACATGGCAGTGAAGCTTCATCACAGACATGGCGCTTCCGAGATGATCAAACTTCTACACGATCACAGATCCTAGTATCATATGATGAGGTGATAAGATTTCGCAAATCAGCTGCCAATTTCGTGGACGACAGCGGTGGTGATCTACATCAGGCAATGGGTTTTATGACAAGTGTGTAGCCAATCTTCGGGTGGTTTGACAATATTGATCTTCAAGTTTAAACTCCCAATGGACGTAGTGAGACACATGTCATGGCCCAGAAATTCCAACAGCATCCCGCTGGCATCGTAGAACTGGGTAATGCTAGCGATCAACCTGGATATATGAATCTTGTGATCCCACGACTGCGGAAGACCGTTGCACAATCTCTTGTACAACCAATACAGCCAGTATGTGCCACTTCAGCACTACACTGGCCCAAAGAAGGTTAACCTTCTGCAATTTATATTTCTTCAGGAATCACGTACACGATTGGCCAGGGACCAAGTGACACCCGCAACAAAGCCAGCCCTGATGGGCCTACTCATGCATGCACCGCCAGCTCACCCTGATACCGACATCACATTACTGCTATACATGAAGAAAACCATATGTGACCTAGGCATGACGTATGCAAATCTTTCCATTGATATGCAATTGTACAGGGTTACTCGACAGATCAAATGGTGGTAGCCGACTAGGTTTGACGATGTGAATCTTCGTTCAGGGGCAATGCACATTATTATGTATTTCTTTGATTGCATTGGGACACTGGTGAAGGGGTATGGTTTGGATGTTGTAGTTAGAGCAGCATGGGAATATATGGGTGCGTGCCAATAGGGCATTCCGCATAGTGACGGTTGCTCTGCTGTAACACTGTCTCCAAAACGGTGAAAAAGCCTTCAATGAGTATGTAGAAGGAGTACGACATCATCCAACAGGTAGGCACTGTGTGGATACTCTTGTGAAACCTACGCTATTGGTTCACCAGTTTCTTCGCGCAGACAGGGCTGAATACTGGCACTTCCAGCAGCTTTGTTTGTAACGGATATTGCCGTACTTCTTCCGTGCAGGCCATGTTCACTACGCTCGGTATATCAGTTACCACCTGCTGGAGATGCGCAATTGTTGCCAGCAGATGCGCATCGAGATATCGCTGGAGCGCGTATTGGAATTCAGTATCCATTGTCCAGTTTGGAGAACAAACTGCTATCGGGACGGGAAATGGTGGTCTGGAGGGCCTGACGCTGTCACCTGAGGTGGTCACTGAATGGATTTATTCATTCCCGATCTCAGCGTATCTCTCTGGTGCTATGGAACAGTCGTACTCCGATGAAGTGCACTGCTCATCATCACCAAGCAAGCATAAAGAGGAAGGTGATAAGAGACGAAAGCTGAACAGTGACAGAGCTAACAAGGCATTCCCATCTGTTGGCTGTCAAGAGTGACGTCCTCTACATCAATGGTCGGGTAGCTCACAAAGATGTAAATGTGGAAGCTGCACTAAACATTGGAGCCAACATGGCCACATCCTTCCGCAAACCTCTGCCGTTTCACTTCCATGCCAATATATACAGTCAAGTCAAGTCGATGGAGCAACTTAAGAGAGGCGTAAAGGTTGGTGGCAAAACTGTATTCGACCTAGAGGCCATCTTCATCCGTCTTTTGTTGGTCGGGCAACAACGACAGTTGCAACTGGAACCCATTTTCCAGTACGAATTGTATGCTGTTCCACCTTCTATCATCGACGAGTATGGCTGCTTGAGGAAAGGAAACAAATCTTCACTCGCCAATCATCTCGGTATACCACAACACAATTGTGAATGCACGACGACTTTTCTTTCACATCGTCTGGCCACACGGATGAGTGGTATCCGTCATCGTTGTGAGCATTAAGCGCCGCCTCTCGATTTACCCTACTTCCACCGAGAAGATATTGGTCTTTGACAAGTACAACGATAGCTCAGCCAAAGATCACGAGCGGATGCGACGTGCAGTTGATGGTTCTACTGACTATAATCTGACCATCAACAGGCCCTTACCCAATCGAAAAAGCCATTCTAAAGAATAAGCACAACAAGCGTGAACTCACTCGCGTGATATCCATACTCAATCTGGGTGATCACATATCTATGGATTATCGGGATGACAGCAGCTTTGCACACGATGAGGCAAGCTTCCGAAATGAACACGGCTGTGGTCCGGATCCTGTGCGATGATACAGATATATTTGTGCTACTCGTCTACTGGGTCTGGAAGCTGCAACTACTTCCCAGCTGTAGTGTCCATATATAACGCTGTAATGGGGTGGTGATCGACATCAATGCGACATGTATACATATGGGATCTAAGTGTCTGCAGCTACTGGGCATGCATGCGCTTAGCGGCTGTGACACTGTATCATACCCATTCAGCAAGGTCAGTGCATTGAATGCTCTGAAGGCTGGCGAATTTCCAGGATTGTTCGATGTACTGGGTAAAGCAAACGCCACTAATGTTGCTCTCCTAGAAACAGGTAAGCGGTTCTTCGCAGCTATGAATGGTTAGCAAACAGGAATCTCAATGGGTGCGGCACGCTACCATATATATGCCAAGAAGAAAGTGAAGCTAATGAGCATCATGTCATTGCCTCCGACAGACAATAATCTGCTTCACTGCTTCACCATATGTTA
Source organism: Conchocele bisecta (assembly GCA_029237695.1). Taxonomy (NCBI): domain Eukaryota; kingdom Metazoa; phylum Mollusca; class Bivalvia; order Lucinida; family Thyasiridae; genus Conchocele; species Conchocele bisecta. Next base: position 67,259,976 of record CM055268.1, read on the forward strand.
GGAATGATGATGTGAAAGGCGGCTGATAAACAGAGGGTTGTAGCTGCCACGGACATCAGATGTCGTTACCATCTATTGCGTGTGTAAAAATGGGTGTTGCTATATGTGCACTATAAAAGAAGATGGGATGGGAGGTGCACATCAGATAGATGCCGATGCTGTGGATGAGGATGTGGAGGATGTGGAGGAGCTGGTATAACGCGTGGTATCAGACCGAAGAAATTGCAGCAGCTATAAATTATCTAATTATTAATGAATCCAGAGGTTAACATTGTCAGTGCATTGGTAGTTATGGACTTATGGTTACTACAATGGATGGATTTGTAGAAACTGCACGACTACTGAGAAAATCCAAACATTGATGATGATGAGTAAATGAACAAAGGCATATCATATATTATACCCCAAAAATAAAGTGTGTGTGTGTGTGTGGGAGCGGTGGGGGGGGGCAATAATATAACTTCAGTACCATTGTAATTATGGTAGGTGTACAGCGGTGGCTGCGGAGTCTTGAATAAGGCACTACTGTGATTGCACTCCTGGACCAGCAGTGTATAGTCCATAAGAATGCACAACACTAATAATACTATACTAATATTAGCATCTCATTTACATAAAGGCAACACGCATACATCCCATCACTTTATAAATGCATTTATTGCAATCCTCGACCATGAACACATATGGGCCGTGCTCTGTGAAAACCAGCCTTAATGAGAACGTCATGAAAGCCTGAAAATGAAGTCGCAAAGTTACGCTTAAATTTACCAAGATCACGTCGGATTTTGACACTTGAAATAGTTACGTCATTGCAATAAGTTGACGTTGTCCTATTTATAACCGTACGCTTTACTATTCTGCTATTTGTGGCTCACACACATTTTAATGCTGGATACGCGTAGCAGAATTTTACAGTTGTTTCCATAGTGGTTCAGAAAGTTGTCTGTTTTTTCGGTTTCCTTCAAGGAAACACGTAGTGATTTTGTCGATTATTTTTTATAATATATGGACGACCTGTGCCCTGACATTTGAAACTAAATAACCATACAACCGGTAATTTTTAGATAACACCATCACAGAATCAGTATTATGTAACAAATAGAACTGGGCACAGGGCTTAATTCAGTTAATTTACTGTTTCGCCTGTCGAATGTTTCAAATATCAACATTACAAATATAATTTGGAAATTTTCAGAAAATTAAGCGTATCACAGATGTAATATTATGGTAGTGCCAAAATAAACGCCGCATCTGGCATATCGCATCATGGTGACACTGGGCCAAACATGTTTTAGTATTTAGTGTGTTGGTATTGTGTCAATGCATATTTACTTCGACACAATAATCATGATAATTGTAATACATAATTGTAGCCACCAAGGACGTAGCCTTCGGATTTATATCTGTATCTGCTACCACTTACGTGTACGGTGTCACGTATATTTAGCAACTTTCAAAAATATCACATTGAATCAGCCGTACGATTGCCGTTTGATAACAATGTAAATATTCTTTAAAATGACCACTTGTAAATATGGTTATATGAATGTATAGTAATTTTACTAGTATATTTGCAATCATTGCAGACACTGATCAGACTGCACAGATGCACAGGTCTCCAACATTCACACATTTAAGAAGTCCGACTTTGCCAGATTGTTGTTAATTTTCTTACATTGTACTACATTGTAATAAATAATGCACGTCTGCGTGCTTTGTTTGTTATCAAAGGGCCGTTCTAGTCGGAGGCGTGTAAATAATATAAAGCAAACGCACAAGCACACATTCAATGAGCCGCTTCGAACAATAGTCGCAGGGTGTGGATCGTCATTCCAACAAAATCAATGTTGTGATCGGGACAAATTTAGTGTGTAAATCACTGTCTGTGTTATAGTGTGCAGTTATGCAAAATACATGTACGTACGCCACGGTGCTTTTTCAAGGGGGGATCCAGGATTTCAGGTTAGGGTAGGGGCGGGACTACTTAATTGAAATAGTTTAATATACTTTCGAACTAGCACCGTTTGTTCGTTGACCAAGCGGAGCTGGGGAGACTGGGTCCGGCGGTATGCCCTCCGGAATATGTTTGATATTTACACCCCATTTTGCTGCGTTATGGCTCATTTTAGAGCAAAAATATCTTTACTCGCCAATTTTTTCCCCTACGTGATTCCGCCCTTGTTTTTAGCATGGCTGTTTCTTTGTTTACAAAGGCGCTGAATGTCCTTTTTCTGAAACACAACAAAACTAAATTGCACATATCATTTTCAAATTAATTATTCCCGACGAGAGAATATTCTGCCGGTATTTTTATCGGGAAATGTAACAATTATACAACCATGTATGTTACATCTCCACATTTTCCCGGTAGTGGCGGTGGTGGCCTGTCGAGGGAGTGGGGGTCAGCGCAGCATTTTCCCATAGACCTGCTACCTGCTAGTACGGGGTACATGTACATTAGCCCGTCCGCCAGTCATATTGACTACACAGGAAAATGTTCTTCCCGCTTTCTGAGATGTATGTTTAATTCCGAGAGTCGGGGAATGGACAGTCGATTTTTATTTTGTTCAAAAATGCCCGGGGGTGTCCGACTACCCTCTAGACCCCATCGGGCGCTGAAGTCATTGATATGTGCAGCCATAGGCCTATCCAAATTCTGGTCATTCATTTCTACAGAAAAAATACATTTGTTTCAATCACCGATACGATGTGCATATAATCTACAATTTCCAACACCAGGAATGCCGTTTAGTTTGTTGGTCTTTGGTGACGTGTTATCTAAATCAATAAATGACGTCACAATTAACTGTAAATGACGTCAATTCTGAAATATTTACAATGTATCTTTCTGACGACACACGTATATGAATCTATTATGGCGATGGTGGCAAATTACGAAGCCACATGTCGGCTAATATTATAGATTTAAAATCTCGATAATTGTGCATTTGTTTTGTTCACTACATGTACATATCATAGTTTTATTCTGATGAATGTTTGATAGTATACATACTACACTTGTAGATACATTTAGTGTAACTTATCAGCAAATACAGTTTACAGCAAGCACCGTCAATGAGTCTATGAACACTCATTTCTACTGTAGGCTGTTGAGTTGCATTGTACAAACGTCGCCGTTTCAATAACGTCATTTTCTCGATGACGTTACGTTTTTTTCCGTGCGCGATTCACATGGTGCTACAAAAAGTGAGATAAAACAAAAACTATTAAACATAATTGCATTTTATTTTCAGAATAATGTTTTTGAAATGTGTCCGCATCAGAAAATGTAAAAATGTGAAAATCAAAAATTGTGTCATTAAGGCTGGTTTTCACAGAGCGCGGCCCATATGTATTGAAACTATTTCTGAGAAAGTATCCCACATAGTAGAACGGATATCTAAAAAACAACGTTTTTTGGTAATGGCGACAACTAATTTCCATAAATAGAAAGCGTATGCAGCCTATGCTCAATAAATGTAAATCCAATACTCGTTTACAAGAAAACATTGTTAATGTAAAATTTACAGACTATCATAAGTTTGCACTTACGAACATTTTAGTCGTACGAAGTTTAGTGAAACGGCCTCCTGCATTTTCTGAGTGTTATTATCGGAGTGTATTTTTTTGAGTTAGCTCAATACTAATGGACTTGCGAGTTTTTACCCTAATAATGCTCTACAAAATATGTTCACACACGACGGACAGAAGGTATAAACCTGTAAGTTGGCATGTATACATAAAATGACTGTAGGTTCCAAAACTGTCACCGACATTTTTAGAAATGGCCAGACACTTTTTTATCAACCCTCAGTCGATAAACTCCGGCATTGTAGATATTGGATCGTCGGTTTTATTACCACATGATTAATAACACAGTTATCGAGCTGACAATTACAGCTCTCCGAGACAATTGTATGAAACAATAATTCCAGCACAATAATATTTACACAATTCCCTAACATTTTATTGGTCCGTTGCAAGTCTCTGTCCAAAATTTATATCCCAGTAGACTCCCAGGCCGAACCACTTTCCGTAACCGTAAGGCGCAGTTAAAATAATTCTTAAGAAAACGGAAAATAAACACTCCCAGGCCGAACCACTTTCCGTAACCGTAAGGCGCAGTTAAAATAATTTTTAAAAAAACGGAAAATAAACACATTTTCTCGATGAATTTATTTCAAATGCTGGAATTATAAGGAATGAATGGCCTTTTTGTGGAATTTATCGGGGATATAAACATGGAAAAGTCGCGGGAATACTGGACGAGGCCTTCCGGCCTTCGTCCAGTATTCCCGCGACTTTTCCAAGTTTATACCCCGATAAATTCCAGTTGATTTTGTTATTTCGCGTACGTGTGCGTACACTGTGTGTACATGTGATATATGCAGAACATCTATATTATTCTACCGGTGTAATGGTTGCAACGTATATATTTATTCACGTATTTATTTGCAATCGAAGGGGTCAGTAGATTAAATGGGCTGAGTCACTTATATAATTTTAGACACCTTCTTCTTCTGGTCACTTCAATTGTCTTACTGTATCAGTAGACAACTCACGCAATTGCCACGATTACCGTTGGTCACTATGCATCTGTGTAGGGCAGTATATGTATTGCCATATTTAATTACTGGTATTTTTTGTTAATTTTACATGTGCAGTTTTTATTTTCATTCAATCAACACAACTATCGTTGCTCACAAGTAGTGTTAGACTTGTATATGCCCTGTGTATATTTATGTGCATGTGTAATGTTTGACTTTGCACATTGGAGGTGTCAGTGAAAACAAGGGGGCTAACTCCACGAGAGTGTTAGCCACATCTTCTACTGACCGCTTGCATTGCGGATACATGTACCAAGCTAAAACATTTATAATATATATATCTTATGCACACTGCAATTAGACCTACTTTCACACTCGTACATACGGATAACAAATCTAAACTGGCCATGGATGTGTTTGGTGCGAGAATCACATAGTCGTAGCTCTAACTGAATTCCGTGGAAAAACTGTCTCACTCGCGTCAGCAGCTTCCTCGATGACGTGTATGATTTGTTTCAAATGGTGGTTCTGGTACATTGTCCTATTCAGCTTGGTTTGTAGTTCAATCTCCGACCGTTTCCACATCACCAGCAAATCCTCCTTTGAGAGTGATTCTACGGCGCAGTTGTCCAGTCCTATAGACGAGTGACTGCTGTATGCTGCCATCGCGTGGTTGCGAAGATCATCTTTCACTCGGTTGTCTTTAATTCCAAACTGATTTCTTACCTTAGAACTGTGTCCACAGGTCTCGACTGTGTATATTGATGAGCAACTGCTACATTTAAGCATCTCTACTTCATTCACTATTTGATAAGGTATCGTTATATCCCCGGCAGTGTCTTCCGCTGTTGAGGCTGATCGCTGGTGATCGTTGTCCGATTGTTTCAGACTTCCTCTGCGAGTCTGTGCCGGCCACGTTTCATGTCTTTTAACTTTTCTGATACCGCTATAACGACGGTGTTTAATATTGTTTGCAATAATAATTTCACTCATTTCTAAAGTCGGATTTGAAGATTGACATGAATATTGATTGGAAACGCCATGTCCCTGTCTGGGATGGATATCAAAGTTGTTATCTAGCATCGCCTTGCTATTTCCATAACTGGTTATGATGTTACCCCTAATGGTGTCAGTCAACGCAGTTTCGTCATCATCCTCAAACACTGGGTTGCTACAGCCGTCTATAGTGGCTTCAATAACGTGCATATTGCAGTTGTTCATATGACTGTCCAACAGGCAGTTCATCTGTATTTCTTCTCTGTGATTAATTATATTTTGAAATCTGCAACAAACCAAGTGATTAAACAGTCAGGAATATAGTCGGTATAGTTCTTCTTTTCATGAGACTTGCTTCAGTGTCATGAAGTGGTGTAGAACACAGAACAATAATCAGTTATTAAATTGCACTCACAACCTTCTATATTGGCACCAACGCTTTAAGTGGATCTTATTGTTTATTATGTTTCAGACCAGTTCAGACCAGTTCAGCCCAGGCTCAGACACTTGTTGATGCCTCAAACAGCAATTAAAGTTTTGCAGGCGTGTGTATGGGTGTGTTAGCTGAGTAAAAGTCGCACGGGACGACAACTGAATCAGCTCGTGAACGTTACTTTACGTTAGGGGTGAACGTTACTTCCACCCATCACGGCAACAGCTTAGTCAGTCTGTGTCCAGTGCGTTTGGTCTCTCGACAATGGCGGAAGCAGTTACTTACGTAAAGTCTCCGAGAACGTCATCTACACCATTGTTTGTAGGTCGGTACGTGGATAGATTGAACGGTACACTCCTGGACTGTAACACAGACACGGTCAGCTGTGATAATGGTAAATGAAAAAGTAATGAGCCTTAGATGTGCGCATAAAGTACTGAAAAACAAATAAGGAAACATAGTTTAAGGATCCGAGGGTCGTTTCACTAAGGTTCGTACGACTAAAATGTTTGTAAGTGCAAAATTATGATAGCCTGTAAATGGCACATTAACACTGTTTTATTTGTAAAGTTTAGTGAAACAACCCCCGTTGTATACTGATCATCCTTTGAGTTCAATGATAATTGCTTCCTAAATGTGATGGAATATATGAATTTATCCCGTCAACACAGTGCGTATGTGCCGTGAAACACGGTGCCGTGAAACATTTGTGATATCCAGTCAATACTATTTTTGCATTTTACAGCCATTTGTAGGTGTTGACGGGATAAATAGAATAGTAGGTTAGTGCCGTGAATGGGAAAACATATCTGGCGCGGCACGGAAACGGGATGTGCTCGGCAGAGCCTCGCCCATCCCGTTTCCTGAGCCTTGCCATATAGTTTTTCCCATTCACGGCACTAACCTACTATTCTCTATAACATGTATGTGAATACTGACTCATTACTGTATCATAAACGGCACATGGTGTGGCGAACTCGACCATCTTTGTGTGTTCCAGTCATCAGCCAGACTCACCTCATCTTGATATATGATATAATATAGTTACTCATAAGTATAAAAGCCAGAACAACGGACTGCTATCAATTATATTACAACAAACTATAACATATGTCAATTGTCTGTACATGTTTGTGCCTGTGTTGTTAACAACACGAAACACCATTGTGAATAGCCACATACACAGAAAAAGGCATAGTGTGTCACTTTTTCCACACAACACATACCATATACATGTGTATATCCACGAATGTACTCTAGTATTATACACTACAACAATAGTGCAGTGAATCTTCATATGGGGAGAGTATGTATGGCCCATGTGTACTTAAGGACTACGGTAGGAAAAGTGCACACGTCAGCCATATCATATGTAAATTTTGAGAATGTTGGCAAAGGTACATCAATATCTGATTTGCTGTACATCTGAGTGTAATATAATTGATAGGAGTCCGTTGTTCTGGGTTTAATATATATGATTTAGCTACATTATAAAATACGTTCTACTTTGCAATTTCCGGTCTTTGTCAAAAGCTAGAAGAGGTGACAGTGGCTGATGGCTGGAACACACAAAGATGGCCGAGTTCACCACTCCATATGCCGTATAGGTACAGTAACGAGGCTGTTTTCGCATATATGCTATACATATATTAAATCACATTCATGAATCAATTATCTTTGAATCAGCGGGTGATCGTGTATAGAACGGTCCATAAAGTTAGACTTGTATCGTAATAACTTAATCGTACATGTACATATGACTCATCTGAAAACAAATATGTGGGTTTTGCGGATGCCAGGAGCAAGACCGGGTACAGTGGGGTCAGCGTGTAAGTGCACACACGAACGAACACGACAGGTTGGTTCCAACCTGTCGTGTTCTTTCGTGTGTGCACTTACACGCTGACCCCACTGTACAGTCACTGTAAGCCACATTCATTTACTGTTCTAGAAAATAACTTGCATACGTATTTCAAATGTACACACTCGCCTGTGGTAATCTTGTCCATTATATGACCGTTCCAGAACATATATTGCCAATGCCACCTCGCAATCAAGTAATTATATTGTCTGAGCCTGAGCTGTATTACAGCTCAGGCTCAGCCAATCAAGTTTCTTGACTTCAAGCACAATATGCATGTATTCTGACATCATAAAAATAAATTGGCAAATCATGGCAAGATCAGCTCAGGCGACAGTGTAGTACCTTTCTTACCCGCGAGCGGAATCTCTTCTTGAGTCTGTTTTGATGGACGCGAACTTTGTCGACGAGTCTGGTTGCAGGATGCTGAACCTTCTCAGAATTAATAGCCCGATATATCCTCTGCAAGTGAATTCGTGCGTAGTGTACATTTATTTATTAGGTAACGAGATTTGCATTGACCTAATGCATACTGACTAATAACAAATTGTGGTACCCCGTATTGACTACATATCCGGGTCATTACTGATTATAAACTGCGTTTCATTGGCTAACCGACATCACATGACGTTATCGAATGACGTCAATGCAATGGCACAACGTACTTTTCAACGAGAAACACGTCATATTTGCTCATTCTGTGGCATAAAAGTTACCTGATAGCTATAATATACGTCCTGGTGTATTTTGATATCACGTGTATCAAACTCGTCTCAGAAATGGCAAGTAATGTAAACCTCGGCACGCCTCGGAATTGCATGTACTACAGTGGGGTCAGCGTGTAAGTGCACACACAAACGAACACGACAGGTTGGTTCCAACCTGTCGTGTTCGTTCGGGTGTGCACTTACACACTGACCCCACTGTACGCGTTTCCTTTTTAATTATACCCCCACAAACGTCGGTCGGTCGGTCGGTCGGTCGGTCGGTCAGTGGTCTGTTGGAAATTCCCTTCCGCTCTATATCTTCTACACCGATGCATGGATTATCAAATGGCTTGGCACAAATGTTTGTCATGATGAGAAGGTGTGTCGCGATCAATAACCACGCACCTACGTCCAAGGTCAAGGTCACCGTTGCAGGTCAAAGGTCAAACCTATAGAAATTCCCTTCCGCTCTATGTCTTCTACATCGAAGCATGGATTATCAAATGGCTTGGCACAAATGTTTCTCATGATGAGAAGGTGTGTCGCGATCAATAACCACGCACCTACGTCCAAGGTCACAGTTGAAGGTCAAAGGTCAAAAATATTGAAATTCCCAAATGGCTTGGCACAAATGTTTCTCATGATGAGAAGGTGTGTCACGATCAATAACCACGCACCTACATCCAAGGTCAAAGTCACAGTTGAAGGTCAAAGGTCAAACCTATTGAAATTCCTTCCGCTCTATATCTTCTACACCGATGCATGGATTATCAAATGCCTTGGCACAAATGTTTCTCAGGATGAGAAGGTGTGTCGCGATCAATAACCACGCACCTACGTCTAAGGTCAAGGTCACAGTTGAAGGTCAAAGGTCAAAAATATTGAAATTCCCAAATGGCTTGGCACAAATGTTTCTCATGATGAGAAGGTGTGTCGCGATCAATAACCACGCACCTACATCCAAGGTCAAGGTCACTGTTGAATGTCAAAGGTCAAACCTATTGAAATTCCCTTCCGCTCTATATCTTCTACACCGATGCATGGATTATCAAATGGCTTGGCACAAATGTTTCTCATGATGAGAAGGTGTGTCGCGATCAATAACCACGCACCTACGTTCAAGGTCAAGGTCACAGTTGAAGGTCAAAGGTCAAACCTATTGAAATTCCCTTCCGCTCTATATCTTCTACACCGATGCATGGATTATCACACTATGCCCAGGGTCAAGGTCACATACTTGATGCGTTTGAAACCTTAACGCTCGGCTAAATGGCTTATAATCAAAAATGCCTCGTTTTCTTTGGCTGCCAGTGGGGGTAATCGTTTGCCGATAGGCCACATTTCTAGTTATTTTTTTTTTAATTACGGTACGAGAGTAGATTGCAACAGTTACCTTCGCAACTATACAACCCCCCACCCCGTTCCCCAAATGCTGGATCCGCTCCTGTAACAGTTGCTTCAGCATGTTCAAACAGACATTTTAAAAACTATATATTACAACAACAGTGTGCTGGCTGATCAGGAAATGTTTTGACCATATTTAGCAATGCAGCAATGCATCACACATCAATGTTTCACATTGTTTTATAGGAGAGTTTAAGTCAAGGAAACACTATGAGCAATCTAGATACTGGCTATATATGGACACACGACGCATATCAGCCCTGTATTATCCAATTTTAGTTACCATACTTTTGAGATCAAACCTACCTGACTCCAGAACTCTAGATTTCTTTTCTTCCAAATACTAGTACTCGGACGTCTCCTAAGCCTCGGCAATATCAGGAAGTATAGTGCATATTCGCCGGCCAGTAGGAGACACGACAGCCCGACGGCGATCAGCAACATCACGAACAAACCCTCCGTGTGTTCCAGCCCGAACTTGAATTCCTTCGAACTGATGATCTGGTTGTTACACTGTCTGCTCACACCCATATACCGCACCTTGAGCCCGTCCACGTATCCGAGTTCCACGTAGTTCAGTAACAGCGGGTTGATTTTCTCCTGTAGCAATATCCAAGGTGTACGATCACGTGGTACTAACAACAACAACAAGTGCTGAAACTTCCAAAATCCATCCGATTGAAAGTACGTATTATTTTACATTATCCTTATTATGTGACGGATTTTGATGCTGCATTTGGTGGTATCTGTATTTTCGCCCAAACTTCTGTCGTTTTTGCGAAGAATCGATTTCCGTGTCTCTGACACGGAAATCGTTTCTTTGCAAAAACGACATATGTCTGTGCCAAACTCCATGAACCATCAAATGTGTATACGTACATGTACGTATTTCGCTTAGTGAAGCTTATCAGTTGGGTCCGCACACCAATGGTCGTGAAATTGCATGTTTGTGCCACGTTAAATGATCATCGACCACTGATCTGCTTGTATCATGTGTTTATGATGCTCTATTACGTGTTACCCAGTGATTTACAGTGATTCTGGAGGGGTTTATTTACTGGAAGCAAATATTTCCTTCTAGACGTTGGCGAAACGTAATTGACGTCACGTTTTGACGTCATTTCCGAAGAAGAAACAATGCATACGCTAACGTCAACGTTATAAGCTTATCTTAGAGCGAAGTTCACAAGTAAACAAATAAACTCGTGCACCGCACTCGTTTCTTTATCGGATTTCCAGGTGTGTCTGGAAATAAATCCGGTATTTCAAAATGGTAGTTGAATAAACTCTATTTATTGAGTTAATTTCTTCTTTACATGCGTTCATGTTTCTCCTTTGGGTATTTTGTTCTCTCTTTTGTATGTTTTTATATTTGTGAAAATACAGAGATGCATTATGCCTATACAGCACATGGACTGGGTCGTATATAGAGAATAGTAGGTTAGTGCCGTGAATGGGAAAAAATATCTGGCAAGGCTCAATAATTTATTTCTCATCAGAAGTATATGTTGTGACCACTCATTTGAACCGTCTCGCCGAGACGGTTCAAATGAGTGGTCACAACATATATTTTGGTTCAGAAATAAGGAAAATAGATAGAGAATAGTAGGTTAGTGCCGTGAATGGGAAACAAATATAAGGCGAGGCTTAGGAAACTGGAGCCCGTTTCACTAAACTTCTTACGACTAAAATGTTCGTAAGCGCAAATTTAGGATCGTCTAGAAATTTCAATTGATGGATTTACATTTATTGAGCATAGGCTGCAGGCTCAATAAATGTAAATGGAATAATTCTTTACAAGAAAACAGTGTTGATATGCAATTGACAGACTAACATCATTTTGCACTTACGAACATTTTACTCGTACGAAGTTTAGTGAAACGGCCCCCAGGATGGGCGAGGCTTGCTGATCCCATATTGTTTCCACGACGAGCCAGATATGGGTAGAGAGCAAACACAATTGGAAATTGAGGATCGTAATGGAAATTGATTTTGGCATCCAGAAATGGCATGAACTTCATTTTATTTTCCGGCGATATCGATTTTATTTTCCAAATTTGACCCTCACACTGTAAACAGTTACATTTACATCAGACTATTCAGTCAACCGAAGAAGTATACTGACAAAAATTGTCACCAACACGAATGACGCGTATGAATTGTGATTAGGTCGTATTGACAGTATATCAAACATGTTTCACGGCATCATGTTTCACGGCACTGCGTTGACGGGATAAAGTATTATCTGACGGCATTAGTACAAACGAGTATGTACATAATTATGTTGTCAGAAGGTACAGAATCGCACGGCGTGCCTCATATACCTAATGAATTGATAACGATGGAAACGTTTGCTACATATGATTATATTTATTGATAAAATGTCAATACCTTTGTCATGTTAAAGCATTTTGCAACATAACTCATTTTATAACAGTATTATGATGTACATTGCCTTTATATTATGGGAACGTGTTTATACAACCATGTATTTGTTCATCATCATCATCCATCTTGACATTTTGCAGCCCGACCAAATTGTCCGCATACAGTTCTATTATGACTTGGAAATGTAAATTCATCACGTTATAATTCCAGCACAAAAATATTTACACAATTCCCTAAAATTTGATTGGTCCGTTGCAAGTCTCCGTCCAAAATTTATATCCCAGTAAACTCCATGCCGAACTACTTTCCGTAACCGTAAGGCGCAGTTAAAATAATTCTTAAGAAAATGGAAAATAAACACATTTTCTTGATGAATTTATTTCAAATGCTGGAATTATATGGAATGAATGGCCTTTTTGTTGAATTTATCGGGGATATAAACTTTGAAAGGTCGCGGGAATAATGGACGAGGCCTTCCGGCCTTCGTCCAGTATTCCCGCGACTTTTCCAAGTTTATACCCCGATAAATTCCACAAAAATGCCATTCATTCCTATATTATGCAAATTTGAGTATACGAAGTGCAGCGTTTAAGCATCATATGTGGTTGTGACTGGAGAAATGGAGCTTTATGGTAAGTGTTGTTATTGAATAAATAGCACATTCATGTAGTCTGATAACTATCTATAGTCTGTTTCACGAAAGCTGCCCAAATTTTACGGCCATATACACAATTCAAAAACAATTTTTTTTTTGTATTAAAGTGAAGGAAAATTTAAGAATGAGCCTTCTTTTTATTTCGTGAAATTTGGCCAAATATTGATTTTATTACGAAAAATTGATTTGTCTATGGGAATTTAACATGGGGGAAAAAGAGGTAAGGCAGTGTGGGAGGATTCAAAAAACGAAAAAAAATGGAAATTGACTCCGAAACCTAGCTAGATAGCTTGGAAATGATCTAACTAAGAAAACAAAAGTTAAATTTTAAAAATCGGTCCAGTATTTCTGAAATTCTAAAAAATTTCCCGTTAAATCCCCATAGACATCTTCACTCCGTGAAGATCTCTATGGGGATTTAACATGGGGAAATTTTGTTTTCGCAATAAAATCAATATTTGACCAAATTTCACGAAATAAAAAGAAGGCTCATTCTTAAATTTTCCTTTAATTTAATACAATCGAAAAAAATATTGTTTTTGAATTGTTTATATGGCCGCAAAATTTGGGCAGCTTTCGCGAAACAGACTATAGTTTGCTTGTTAGACGCATGAAGGGTGCTTCATTGATGGATCGGCGAACAGTGCAGATTCTGATCAGACTGTGCGGATGCACAGGCTGGTCTGGATCTACACTGGTCGCAAGCCACATTTATCCAGTCACAACATCATAATATGAACAACAGTATAAACGTTGTACTTCAGTACGTTGTCTCTCGTGGGGTGTCATATTTAGAAACCAGCTTGTATTCTAGTATTACGTCCCATTAACTGATTAACGATAATGACTACGATATGAAAGGGTTTCGTCATTGAACCTGATCACGACTAAGAGCATGTTGTTGTTACGTTTTATGTAAATCACAACGCTGCATTAATTCCAATAAATGGAGGATCTTACATGAGTAATGATTTAATATGATATGTATTAAGCTAAGGGAATGATTCATAAGAAACGTGGCTATGTATTGCCATACAGTGTATAATCATGAAATATGTGACAGTGCAATTCGTGTTGATACCAAATCAATTATCACTTACAGCATAACATTCAGGAGACACACGTGTGTTGAACCTTATATGTCACAGAAACGAATATATCACACGTGTGATATATTCGTGCGAATGCGTCACACATGGTGAAGAATACGTACGAATACATCACACAAATTTGTGACGTTTACGTTTGGCATCACTACCCCTTGCAACAAAAACGAATATGTCACAAAAATTAATAAAATATTGTCCAGACGAATATGTCACATGAAGTTTCGGAATTTACTAATATCTGCCATACAGTCGAAATATGTGCATTAAATGAAGGAGGCAATGAGGCGGTTAATTTAACCTAGTTAATTCTCCTATCGCACGAAGCCGGTATGTAAGACCATGAAAAAGGCTGCCTTGAGTGTGTGTGCCTTTTTCACGGTCTTACATAAATACATTATGTCATGCCTTTTGTATTTGTATATTTACGTAAAGCCGAATAAGCATATACAACTTTTAACTGACACCCAGCTTATGATTGTGATGATGCATTCCACAAGGTCACAGTTTAAAGGGGCATGCATTCGAAGGTAAAAATGTCTGAAAATGATGCCATAATATCTGTGTAAATAGTACTAAATACCCGCTGCACACCCTTCCTCCGCATCGCCCCCCCCCCCCCCCACCCCCCGAGAAATAGAGGGGCTTTAAATAAGTATGCTGTTAAATCCAGTAAATATCCCGGTAAAATGCCCCGCAGTGCAGGGCCATTTGGTTGGTGAACGTCGCAGCACATTTTTAGCAACAGTTAAAGAACCTGTAAAGTCACCGCAGTGCGGGACATCATCGGCAGTTAAAGCCACGGGTGTATGCTCAGATAATGCCCCGCTACTCCCCTGGAGGGGGGTGGTGCGGGAATATACATTGACTGGTGATAAAATATACTTTTACAATCTAAAGCTAATCTCATTTTAATCATCTAAATAGAACACCCAATGATTGGAACATTATTATATATGAGCCGCGTCGCGCGAAAACCTGTATTTTTTTGTCAATATGACATTTTGTCATACCGCAGATAAGTTTCTCGGCTTTTGATTGGCTAGCTTGCCTGGTCATATATATTATATGACCTGCCAAGGCCGTAAGACATACAGGAATTGCGATTCCCCTCCGGCGCCTCGCGTCCAATGAAGACACATTTTGCAAGCGTCTACCGATTGTGAATTGTATTCCTCACTAAACACAATAAAAACACGAATTGATTAATAAGAGTAACAAATTGTACACTCAAAACCAGTCTTTATTGTTTATTTGTCCATAAATATTCTTCGCTCATCAAAATATGAGCGAAAAATGCCACAAACTGTCCCGTTTAGTGTTTTCAAATCTCAACACAATTGGCTTCGTGACACGGCTATATTTAGGTAATAAACTATGGGTTCCACGCACGAAGCGCGGCGTAGCAATGACAGCGAATATTTGGGAACCAGTCGCATAAATTAAATTGCACGATATAAAAAAAACTGTCATAAAGTCGTTTTCGATGGATTTCTTACTCCATATTTAGTTTGTTTTCGTTTAATAAAAAAACAAAATGTTCATTTACGCCTTTATATTAAGACTGACGGTAGAAAATCGAATCTCGGATTATTTTTCTTCCTGAAAAAACGCAAAGATCAAAAGAAGAGATGTTTATACGGCCAAATAACGGAGCTGCGGTATGACAAATACGTTATTGTGATTCTACACAGGCTATATGGTGTAATATTGCCCGTCTGAAGGTATGTGTAGAATCACAATAACTTATATTGTTACTATGACAATGGTATTTGTATGATGATTGAGCGCTTTTTATTTTCATTAAGATATTATAGTTTATACAATACCACTATGCAGGTCGTTTGAACAAAATAGATGTCACGTAAAAGCGACGTCAAGCGACGTTATATGACGTTACAGTATCTACCGTTACACATAGAGTATACGCCAACATTTGTAACAACAGTTTGCCAGTTGACATAATCGAACTAGAAGCACGTTTGACATTGAATAATGAATATGAAGACTGATGAGCTTGAGTCTTTTGGTAACACATGAATGTGCAAAGCGAAACAGTCAAACCGGCAAGTTCATGTACCAGCAAGTATGAGCGTGCACGGGTATTCGAATTAGGTATGCTGATTTCTTCTTTTTGACATGCTTACTGAGCGTTTGAACAATTTATAATTGTAGAAAACCACGGAAGTATATTGATTTAACTGATTGGTTGACCGTTTAGTTGATCATATACGATCGTTTATGTCAACATATACAAATTGAAATACACATACATACGAGGAGAACAATACGTTCAACATTAAATTGCATTAAAACTAGAGCACAGTCGATGGCGAGCCATCGCAATATACCCACGTTTCCCAAATGAGAAGTTGAAAAGGGGGAGATAATTCATGACCGGGGGGTCGAATCAAACATCGAAATTCACTGCGCATCTATACACCATAAGGAAGGCACACACCAAGTTTCAAGTCCCTACCTATTACGGTTAAAATATTTTACTTCTTACAAGAAACGTGACGGACGGACAGGCGGACGGGCACCCTTCACGAAAACAATATACCCATTTAGTTTAAAAGAAAAAGTGGGTATAAAAAATTGTTTTCTCTGAAAGGCAGTGTTCATGTTTGATGGCAGGCACCCTTACTTCCATTCGTTACTCATTGTGTACAGTCCACAGTCACTCGAATAGCGTGAGAGCAAAATCCTGTATCTCTTACATTTCTACTCCATCGCAATCTCTCACTCGGCTAGTGGGATACCACCTGCAATGGTAGCGCTTGGGAGTGTCACGGTAGCAGTTTGTCTTTTGGAGACTCAACTCAAAATTCGAGGGTCCCAAAGTACGAAGCAATGACAATGAGAGGGTGGAAGATATAAAATAATAACAAGACCCCTAGTCAAGAGATCCTTGATAATCGCCGAACAATACTAGAAGTTCATTACTCCATGTCCCCAACATGTTGCCTTGAAATATAATCCCACAGTTATTGTATCTAGTATCTTCATTTTTTGTATTTATATTGCATTTGTCACGACTTGACAGATTGTCACTAACGTTCCAGGATACTAATGTCCCCAGCATATGTTGCCTTGAAATATCATCCCACCGTATCTATTTCTTATATTAACATGCCATGCATGTTAGCGTGCATTCTGATTGATGCTTTTCATATTCAGATAATAAAAACGTCTCTTGTTCTCGACATCGTCCCGCTTACAGCTGTACTTGGACCACCTGCTGAAAAAATCGGACCTTACAATATCTGCAATAAATGTACGATCGGCGACCCATATCCTGTCGGCAATCGAGAAAGGATTCCCCAGTGACTGACTGGCGAACATCGTATCTTCTGATCAGACGGCGCATATGCACAGATGGGACTTAATATGTGGCTATTCTAGTCGTAACATCCATGGCTTTGTTTTTTTGCAGGAGATATTCTTTTCTTAAAATCGGTAAAGGTTGCGCTAAATTTTAATTGTATACATTATATTAGAAAGAAAGAATTGAGCAATAGACTGAAAATTCGCGTCGAGTTAACCAGATCTGAAACACATAGTTGTGCGGGAAACCGGGCACATGCTACAACGGTCTACAAATATGCTGTAAATGGTGGTCGATAACAGTTAATGCCCGATTATAGATATATTTGGGAATGTATCTTACACTGAACTAAGGTTCAAATACAATTTAAACGAATTTACAACGCTCACATTGGTAATAATGCATTACAATAATAAAAACACAGAGGTGCGTTGTTGTTCTGTTCGTTAGATAACTTTAATACCACGGAACAAACCTAACATGGCGGTCTGACAAACGTCGATAATTGGAAATCTCGGCTGAAATTACGTCAGCTAAGTTCACGACGTCATATCTTGTGAGGTCGTTAGACTCACGAAGACAGGTTTTCTCGCGACGCGGCTCATATGTAATTTAAAAGTGTATTGGACATGTAAATATTGAACAGGCGAAACTGACCATCCGTTAACAATTTGTTCCATAATGTTTTTATATTTAGTTACTATTATCATAGAAGTTTACATTTCATACGATAGACTCTATATCACAGACATGGAGATTAAAACGTAATATAACAAGAGGCCCAAATGGGCCTGCTTCTCTCACCTGAAATTAGTATCCAAATTATAAAATAAGTCAGAAATGGTCCAGACTGTCTATTACATGTATATATACCATCAACATTGTTATGTCCACCATAGTAATAGTTGGCTTGAAACCTAAAAATTGAGAACAATGTAAACAGTATAATGCTTATAAAACAAATTTGATGCAGAACAAATATGAATACATGATAAACGGTATATATAACAGACAGTCTGATGCACAAGGAACATACACTTAAAATCACTAATAAACTGGCGGCGGGCTGTCATCTTAAATTATGTAATCATCCGATGTCGACCAAAAATTCTCCAGAGTGATCGTCTTGTCGATACCGTTGAGTTGATATATGACATGACCATAAACGGAAACATCTGAAATTTTACCCCTACTTGACCCTTCCGGCCCGCCCTTTCTTGACCCAGGGGCCACCATTTGAACAAGTCTGAAACAGCGTTAACTATCGAACATTCTGTGTCATCGAAATCCGTCTGGCGGTTCGTGAGAATAAGTTTTTTTAAGAATTTTACATACTTTTTGACGGCGGCCATATAGAGAATAGTAGGTTAGTGGCGTGAATGGGAAAAATATCTGGCAAAACTCAGGAAACGAGATGGGCGAGGCTCTGCCGAGCAAATCCCGTTTCCGTGCCGCGCCAGATATTGTTTCCCATTCACGGCACTAACCTACTATTCTATTTATCCCGTCAACACCTACAAATTGCTGTAAAATGCAAAAATAGTATTGACTGGATATCAAAAATGTTTCACGGCACCGTGTTTCACGGCACATACGCACTGTGTTGACGGGATAATTTTGATCATGCGATGATCTCCATCTTAACAAATATATGAAAGGTTTTCACCCACGTACCATAACTGTGAAGTTTGTCCAATATCAGCCCGGCGGTTCATGAAAATAAGACGTTTGAAATCTCAAATAAAATAATGACCTTTTGATCTTTAGGCGGTCATCTTGGATTACGTAATGATCAGAGTTCGACATTAAATTCTCCAAACTGATCGTCTTGTCGATACATTCGATTTGATAATGATATGACCATATTCGGTCAAGTTTGAAATTTGCGATTGTGTGACATATTCGTTTAAACCAAAAAGTGAAATATATTTGGGTGAGATTTTCGGTTTGTGATGTATTCGGCTGAATTCGGCCAGTGTTCACCGAAATGTGTGACGCATTCGCACGAATATATCACACGTGTGATATATTCGTGTGATATACCCAGCTAGCATCCGCGTCCATACAGTCTGAATCGGATCTGCACGGTTCGCCATTACATGAAAATAATAGAATATATCATCCTGCTTCTTAAAAACGGTCTATAGCAATGTTGTTCTATCAGGATGCAGTGGTGAACTTGCAAACCAGGAGTTAGACTGGCTTCAATTGCAATCACTCTCATTGTCAAAGACAATCACAATCATATATGTGCATCTACATTTGGATAATCTCAGAACGGTTTGCTATGAATGATATTCAACTTTACTTCAGCCATACGAGTTAGCATTCAAACTCACGTTTGTGTGATTGGCAATAAAAAACCGAAATCATCATTTGAGTTAAATTACAGCGAATCAAACTTTCTTGGTGTTTCGATTTGGAGAGGTGTTACTGTATATACAACCTACCTTTAGCCATGAGTCTTTGGGAAACCCAAATGCGTACGCATTCTCGCCGAAGTTGTGCGCGGCATACTTGAAGGTGCAGTTGTCATCAAACTTGGAGAGAGCATACTCCAATAAGGGCGTGTCGTCCATATACAGGTCCGTCTCTTTGGAGCTGTAACATGACATTTACAGGATACAGTTATTTAAATGTGCATATTTATTTTCTGCTGCATATGAAGGGGTCATGGGAAGAAGGGGGGACTTAGCGCCCTTCTTCCACTGATCACTTCATGTTTGTATACATATTTATCAATACTATCCATATATTATTAAATAATATATCTTATTCATGCAATTAGAACATTAAACTAAGTGCATTATGAGCTTTAATACATTGTGTTACTACACTGCGAAAGCCATTTGTATGCAATATATTAATTAATGAGTGATGTCCTCTAATTGTCTATAGACTATTTCCTCCAAAAATGGCCGACAGTGTTTACCTGTATCCAACAAAGGGAGGTAATGTTTAGTGATGTGGGAACTATGTATAGCGTGTTTACATGTTATAAATATTATAGCACTATGTCGTGGACAGTTCTATCATCAATGGCACGCGACTTCCTCTCTATGAATACAAATGCATAACAATAAATTTGACCACGACTGGAGAATGGGGCTTATGGGATTTCTGACCAGTGTAGCTAGTGATCAAATAACACACTCGTGTAGCCTGATACTGATATATATGTCTTGTTCGAAGCTTGACGGGCGTTTCAATTATGGAATTGCGATGAGTGCAGGTCCTGACTGGACAGATCTACATGTACACTGGGCAAAACACTCATAAGCCTCATGTGTCCAGTCACAGCCACAAATGCAGGCTGTTATTCCACTCTGGCATATATTAATGTGTGGCAAATAATCGACGTGGTCCGTTATAACCATTTATTCGCAAACAAATAATCGTTGCAATGACCATGATGCCAGACGCGACGGAGAAATAGCGTTATATACGTTTATCAGCCAACTCTTTCAACATTGACAGACAGCAAGCTGACTGAAAGCACAGTGCTATATCAGGCATTGGTGATGATACAATATAACGAGATAAATCCGTATTCAAAAACGGTTTCTGACGTTTCATTATTCAAATGACGTAAGTGGTGATGACGCAACGTACACAAGTATACGTTTCATTGAAAAGAAACATCATGAACAGTTCATAGCACGTTACCTGATAAATAGAACATCATTCTAGTGTAATGTAATACATGTATCACGTTTAACAGGCCCGGCTTTGAAACGGAAGGAATTCGTCAGCCTCGGAATTCCTACACGTTTCCCAGCCTTATCTGATAAAATTCGGTAACATCAGGCGCTAACGCGCATCATATTGTCTTACATTTAACAAAATAGAGAGCACTCATTATACAACACTTACTTTGTAGACCAATCGTCATGTATATTTAGATCAAAGTTAAACGGGCAGATTAAACCAATGGAAGGGGTCAGCGGAAGAAGGGGGCTAACTCCAAGAGGGAGTTAGCCCCCTTCTTTCACTGACACCTGCAACTATTATTCAGTATCAACATTACAGTCTACGGTTACCGAGATTTCACGTGCTGGTGGACATTCAGATCGAAGGTAATACAACTGGCAGGTTATTTTGACTAAACAATATTCCACTTCAAACGGTTAGTGAAAGGTGGCTAACTCCAAGGGGGAGATAGCCACTTTATGCCATTGACCTTTTAAATTAGTATACAATTGTACAGTAGAACCTCTCTAAACCGCACACACAGGTAGTCTGTGTATCCTTAATTGATTGGGTTTCATTGATATTTATGATGATAATGCCTGTTCAAGTTAGCAAAGCGCAGACGCATACCTTGGTATAGTCATATGACGGATTTACAGTGGAGCCTCTCTAAACCGGACACCCTGGGGACCTCCCAGGGTGTCCTGTTTAGAGAGGTCCCACTGTATGTACAAAATTAAAACTTAATAATTAAGTATACCGTAACTTCTGGAGGGCAGAAAGTATGTCCGTCACGTAATAGGTGGGCAGTTGGTCATACAGTCCGGCGTTAATGACGCTCGTGAAGTCCTCCACTGCTGTCCCCTTAATCACGCTAACGCGCCGCGACGACAACTGCTTGATGGGAGAAATGGAGAACATGGATATATAGCATTATAGTACATACTGCCTAGTGATTTACCGTGATTCTGGGGGGGGGTTGTTATTTCCTTGAAATAATTATTTTCTCCTAGACGTTCGAAGTACTTGACGTCAAATATGGGCGTCATTTACGGCGAAGAAACAATTCTTCAGGATCAAAAAACGAAAAAATTTGGAAATTGACTCACCAATGTTAAATTCCCATAGAAAAATCGTTTTTTCGCAATGAAATCAATATTTGATGGAATTTCATGAAACGAACTTTTTTAGAGAGGGTGACTTTTTTGTTATATTTTTATACTTTTAGATATTTTTTAGATTTAATGTGTTTAATAGCCAAAAGTTCGTCGGCAGCAAAACGTGGAACAGACAGTAGTAGTCCATCGGATTACAGTCCGGATTTTGTGGCGGCCACTCTTGTTTGATGAACTCTGAGGTAGCATACTACAAATAAGATTGTGTTGCCCTGCTGGTATGTGAGTGTGCACGATCCTGCTGAAACACACACATAGTCGTCATTTGGGTACAGACACCGACAGTGACGTAACAACCCCCTCTCTAATAACGACATGTAGCTATCACTGTTCACTTTCACTTTCTTCGTGTTGATACTCGTGTGAATATTCGTCTTTCCATGCCAGGAAACACCGACCGAAACCATCAGCTTGTTGGCGAACCTACATGTGTCATGGTAAAGGCATACTTCGTGTAATGTTTCATTTTGGCACTGACTGACACTGATAGATATCATGCCGGGACCATAGGTTAGCCGGCAGAGAAACTATGCTAGAGTCTTCATCAATAATATTGTCAGTTTCATTCTGAAGTTTTGCATGATTTGTCATTTGTACAGTATTCGGTCTATCATGATCGAATTGATAGCAGTTATAGAAAACATCCTGAACTATCACTATGTGAAATTGCATATGTCTTCATAAATAAAAAGTGTCTGAGTTGCAGGTCCTTATATCTGTAGCCTATTTCATCAACATTGCAAAGTATACTTTACTAGCAAAGTATACTTTGAGGGAGTAATCATTTATTTTTCCTGAAATGCATTATTTCATATAG
This sequence comes from Conchocele bisecta, assembly GCA_029237695.1. Classification (NCBI taxonomy): domain Eukaryota; kingdom Metazoa; phylum Mollusca; class Bivalvia; order Lucinida; family Thyasiridae; genus Conchocele; species Conchocele bisecta. The sequence continues at coordinate 67,283,083 of CM055268.1, forward strand.
AACTAACAACTGCATATATTTCATGATTAAAAGTATGCAGAATTATTATACTGAATTTATTACATTATCACAGCCAAATTGGCTGTGATAATGTAATAAATTCAGTATAATAAAAATTAATAAATTTATCATAAAATTGAAAATTTCTCCCTCAAAGTATACTTTGCTACTAAAGTATACTTTGCAATGTTGATGAAATAGGCTACTGGGAACGTTTTTTATGAATCACCCGATATACTCTCTATATGTTACATTCGAATAGAGACAAATACATGCCGTGTATTGTTTCTGTTCGAATGTTAAATACAGTGAAACCCCTCTAAACCGGACATTCGGGAAACTATTGATGTTTAACTTAGATGTGTTTATCTGTTATGTATCTCTGATTACAATGATGTTTCATGATTGCAAAACCAGAAGGAGCGCTAACATGTCTGATTTACTGTGGAACATCTCCAAACCGGACACCCTGGGGACCTCCCAGGGTGTCCGGTTTTGAGAGGTTCCACTGTTGTGAGAAAAGAAACATATAAACTGTAGAATCAAACCATTGGATTACTTGATGTAGGGACATTTCATGTCTTATATTTCATCACTACACGGCGTAGACACGAGGGAATGAAATGGACCATTCTTTGTTGTCGTGTCTACGTTCAAGCGGCTTAAAATCGCCGAATGAAATTTAATGTTTTACTCGTACGTTCTACGCTAGAAACAGACGAAGTTACCCTAATGAAAAAGGAAGGTAATATCCGCCATAATTCTATGTGACTTGATGCTTGCGTGCTTTGTATTTATTATATTTGAAATCTGCTTGTTGTAATTGTATTTTTCTTTCTTACATGTCCATTCTGCTGATTGCTTTGTTAATTCGTCTTATTTGCATTACAATTATTGATACGTCCTTATTCGTGTCCCTGTTTTATTGCACTAAGCATTTGCAATAGAAAGTAAGAACAAAGCACTTAGCAATTTGAATAAGGCCGAAAGCAGTAAAGACAAAGCCGCAGGAAGTTAGCATCAAGCTAGTCAGAAAGCGGAAGGCCGCAAGCAGAAAGAATCAAGCTACAAGCAGAATGATGCAAGCAATATATGGGTTAGTAGTGCGTCATTATGACGTCAGATGGCACTGCTGTCCGCTCAAGTAATTCTCCCTCTAATGAATTATAGTCCGACATCTGATTGGATGTTCAAGTCACACCTCCAATGCCGGTGTTGATGTAAGATTTCACCCACAAATTATCACAGCATAGGTTAGAAGACACCAAATAGTTTTACTATATACTTTAACCGAATCCCATCCAATAAGGCCAGTCTCTCCTACTTTCACTATTCGTATGGATGTTGTGGGACCTACTTGGACATGACCTGCAGCCGGTCTGTACTGGTTCTGCATGAATTCAACAAGAGGTTCACTTATTCCTAAGAAAGAAAAATCCAACCTCGTCATGTCCTCCAATATTGTTTACATTTTTTATTGGCCACGGAAAGACTGTTTACATCACATGACCAACACCCCCACATGTACCTCAAGTGAAACTGGGTAGTAATGGATCAAGATTTTCAAGCAAACTGTGTCAGTCAAAACACCCGCACGATTTTGTTCATACTGGACTACTATTACCCCCTTGACGATTTCGCACCATTTATTATTCTCTAATGTATATTAACTAAAATGTATACGTATGTATGTTGTTTGACTTACTAATGTATTTTATACATACACGTATCCTCATAATTAAATTACATATGTACGTAATTGAAAACAATCACATGTTTATAGTAAGTTACACATATGGTAACTTACACAGGTTGACTGTCAAACTGGCCCGTTACCGATGCAAACCAATAACCGTCAAGGATCAGACTAAGGTGGCACACCACCATTGATTTTCTCTAAAACACTAACCCGTTATCACACATTTTGCTATTCTCTGCTACTTTCATTTTTCTTATGGATGTTGTGGGACCTATTTTCCAATAACATGCACTTATTCTGCTCTGGATCTTGACTAATTAAAATATAGATGTAATTATTGTTGAAGCTGGGGTCCCATCTAGTAGGTACAAACTTTTCTTTATGGAAATTAAATAAGTGTATAATTGCAACTAGTTCACCTCTTTTAAAAATTACGAGTGCCAGCTACACAGATATAATTATTTAGTAATCTTTAATGTACTCATAGAGACTCGCGGTGGTATCAAGCTAGTTCCATATGCAAATGATGCAGTATTTTTAAATTATTTATATCAACTAAATGCTGAATAAACATTTGTATCGACATATCATAAAGTATGATATTGCACATCAAAAAATAAATAAATGGAATAAATAGTTGCTTCCGTTATCATTTTAAGGAAACATGGTTATCGCCTCTGATATCAACTGGCATTTCGCGTTTGATATAAAAAGTATAATAATTGTCAATTAGTACGTCTGGTAATGGTAAATCAATGTTCATTTTTCCAGAAAAATATCAGATTGAAAGAATAAAGAAAAACATGTCTCCCTATAGTATAACCTGGCATGTAGCACTCTATGTTTAAGGTTAGAGAAATTGACACCAGTTTCAGCATATTTGAAGCATTTAAAATAAAACACTGAGCCTTTTGGTCACGAGATGAAAACAGAGTTTCCGTGGCCAAATAATGTAAACAATATTGCATGGGCGGATTCAGGGGGGGGGGGCGGACCCGGCGCCCCCCCCCCCCCCCCCTAATTGTTTACAAGTTACAAGGCACGTTTCTATGTTCGCGTTGTGAATTTATTGTTTATTGTGGGGTGCAGCCAAAAAATAAACTCGGGGCAGCAGCAGCAGCAGCAGCAGCATCTGATAGCATCCACAACCACAAAAACCTGAACTACAATCCTACGCTCGTTCGATAATATAGTCAAGTATTGCAAAATAGTTACGCCCCCCCCCCCCCAACCCGAAATCCTGGATCCGCGCCTGACATGACGAGGTTGGTCCCACAACATCCATACGAATAGTGAAAGTAGGAAAGACTGGCTGGGATTCGATTAAATTATACAGTAAAACTATTTGGTGTCTTTTAACCTAAACATGGCGCAACAGAAAAGGCGGCATCAATCTACATCAACACCGTTAGGGACATGGAACCAATTTAGAGAGCAACGCATTGTAGGACAGGTACCAGCATATTAAATACTTTTAGGGAGAACTATTTTAAGTTTTAGCAGCATCACCTGGCTTAGCAAAACAGCGATGCAATAATCAATAATGGAACTCCGGATGTCACTACCAGTGACGCATCAAGCTACTTAGAATGTAATCAACACACAACGCATTGAAACAGTACGAATGAATAAAGCATCACGCCACATACATAGAAATGTAATAAGACGGACAAAACTTAGAATGTCATCAGCCAGCAAGCATCAAGCCACATATAATTATAATAAGACGGATAGAACTTAAAATGTCATCAGTCAGCAAGCATCAAGCCACATATAATTATGGCGGATATGACCTTCCATAAACTAACCACCATACATTCCTGCACACCGTAATTCCGACGTATCGCATGACATGCGTATAATATTAAAGTGTGGGTCCCATCTATTAGGCACAAACAAATAGACGAAATGTTCCTTATAGGAATTAATTAAGTGTATTATTGTGTAACTATTCCATCAGTTTTAAACATTTCGAGTGCCAGCCGTGCAGATACAATCATTTATTAATCTTTAAATTACTGATAGATACGTGAGTTTTTATCAGGATATTTTGATATGCAAATGATACAGGACATGTTTAAATTGTGTATATCAATGAAATGCGTCACCTGAATACATGTTTTTTCGACATATTATGAGTGGCATGTTGCGTTTGATATAAAAAAAAAAGAGTATAAGAATGACAATTAACACAATCGGTAATGGTAAAGTAACGTTTTTTGGCCGGAAAAATGTCATATCAGAAGAATGGACGAATACAATATGTATCAATACTACAACCTGGGGCCCGTTTTACTAAACTTCGTACCACTAAAATGTTCGTAAGTGCAAATTTAGGATCGTCTGGAAATTTGAATTGATGGATTTACATTTATTGAGAACATGCTGCATATGCAGCATATGCTCAATAAATGTAGATCCAATAATTGTTTACATTAAAAGATTGTTAATGTGAAATTTACATAATTTTGCACTTACGAACATTTTAGTCGTACGAAGTTTAATGAAACGGCCCCCTGGTATGTGGGAGTCCAGTAGCCTATTTCATCAACATTGCAAAGTATACTTTAGTAGCAAAGTATACTTTGAGGGAGAAATTTTCAATTTTATGATAAATTTATTAATTTTTATTATACTGAATTTATTACATTATCACAGCCAATTTGGCTGTGATAATGTAATAAATTCAGCATAATAATTCTGCATACTTTTAATCATGAAATATATGCATTTGTTAGTTCTATATGAAATAATGCATTTCAAGAAAAATAAATGATGACTCCCTCAAAGTATACTTTGCTGGTAAAGTATACTTTGCAATGTTGATGAAATAGGCTACTGGTTTAAAACACCATAATGACAAGCTGTGAGAACATGTACATGTTGTACCTTGGTATCCAGTATACTGTACTTGGTGTCAGAGTAGGCGTTTCCCGCCAAATACGCTGCCAGGAAAGCCGTGTAGCTCGCCACGATAACAATGGCCGCCGATGCCCATACATTCTGTACCACTTTACTTGGCCAGCTCTTCGGTGGCTGGGTACTGACCGTGTGTCCAAACCAAATGGAGTATACCATTGTCAGCCCCGATCCCAGGGTGTAGTTCACTTGTCGGCATCTCCCCCATGGATTCAGCCCAAATGGACTGTTCCATTCCATGAGCGACGTCGCTAACGCGGTTACCGTGGCCGTTACCATGATCAAACACCAGACGAGAAGGTCAAACGGCTGGATGAAGGCAAACATCGCCGTACGTCGCTCTTTGTTTGCTGCTATCATATTGAAGTAAGAATAATAATACGGCTCCGAGAAGGAGATGACCTTCATCCTCTCCGACGTAACGCTGATCGCCCCAACCATGAAATCGGCGACGCCGTTATAGACGTCACCCACCATGCCCGTCCACTCGCCGTCTGCGTAAGTGCCGTAATTGTTATTGTCCTGGAAATACAGCTGAAAGTCGAAGTTGATGTCTACCGATAACGTCTGAATGATGTCTACCACGATCCCGTCACAGCAAAACATGTCATACGGCGCGTTACTCGTCAATCCTTTAGAGCGGAAGTTCTCCAGGATTTCCTTGACAACGTGAGGGTCGGTTGTATTCAGGCGCAGACAGACTGTGCCACCAACACATTCTTCATCGGAGAAAACTGGTCCTCGAACAAAGATAAACGGTTCTGCTGGTCGCATGGCAACCGTATAGTGTTCCCGCGCTGTGCCAACAGGTCCGAATATCGTCTGCCCCGGCCAGACAACTGTATCAAGGTCAAGGCAGGATTCCGTGATGTATCCAACGGGTCTCCACGCAGCAGACAATTTTGATGCTTCGCGGACGTAGTTTAGCAGACGAAACTGCATGGTTAACCTTGACCCATCGCTGTTGAACATCAGGGGGTCGTGACGTATTTTCCTGGAAGTGTATGAACACATGATTTGATCGAATGTAAATGAAATCAGTTTGAGAAAATAATACACGGGAGACATGAAACTATGGAAACTATGGCTGTCTTTATGTGCGAGTATTGTGTTCAGCATACATTGTGAAAAAAATAGTTGTCTCACATGTATATGCGCCAAAGCAGGGGACATAGAATTAATTTTTGTATTCGTTCCCACGAAAAAACAATTCGTTCCCTCAATTTAATAATTCGTTCCAACGAATTAACAATTCGTTTCCACGAATTAACAATTCGTTCCATCAATTTAACAATTCGTTCCCACGAAATAACAATTCGTTCCCACGGGAACGAATTGTTAATTCGTGGGAACGAATTGTTAAATCGAGGGAACGAATTGTTAAATTGTTATTTCGTGGGAACGAATTAATAAAAACAAATCCATGTCTCCTGCGGGGCTCCGTAGGATCCAATATGACCTTGTGTATTCAATATGACCTTGTGTATTCAGGCACATGCTTGTAGTCCGAACATTTGTCAAATTACATACTATTAGACAATGTTTGAAGAAGTATACAAACTGGAATAAATTCGATATGAAAAGAAGAACAAGGTAGATAACTCAACAATTGGCAAACGTTTTGTGTTTTTTGTTTGCAGTGTCACACCGTTGGCCAACACTGTGTTTATATACCGAGTTATAAATAGACTACGGTACATGGATCACGAGTAACTTCCCTTAGAACTACATCCGATACATCATCGGCGCTAGAATTGGCGGAATGTGTCCGTTTGACGCCCTGTTGTTTAACTTTAGAATTGGCGGGATTTGTCGTTCTCGTCAAACCGACAAATCCCGCCAATTCTAAAGTCATGGATGGATGTCCAGGTACCTGTTGTATAGGAATCGACTCCTGTATTCCCGTGTTCGGTACCAGGTTATATACATGTATACGTTGAATTTCACAGGAATGAGCTGCATTGGCTTATCACCCTCGGGGGATGTTGCCTTCGACCAATATTAAAAACATTGATGTGTACGTGGAATCGTTTGTATCCGAGTTCCATTTAGATCACTTTACCAATACCAGACGTGGGCGTGCCTGGAAAAGCATGCGTTACGTGTTCGATCGGTTCAAACCAGTAGCTTGTTGTTGGCAATTCCGAGCAGTGTGGAGCTATGACATGCTGGTCATGTGTGGCTCTGACTCCAGAAACGGGATTATGGGATTTCTGACTAATATAGAATAGTAGGTTACAGCCGTGAATGTGAAAAATTATCTGGCGCGGCACGGAAACGGAATGTGCTCGGCAGAACCTCGCCCATCCCGTTTCCTAAGCCTTGCCAGATATGTTTTCCCATTCACGGCACTAACCTACTATTCTATTTATCCCGTCAATACCTACAAATGGCTTTAAAATGCAAAAATAATAATAATAACCCCAGCCACCGCACATATTCATACGCAGTGATTAGGTCGTATTTACAGGATATCAAACATGTTTCACGGCACCGTGTTTCACGGCACATACGCACTGTGTTGACGGGATAAATGTAGTTCCTCATCAAATAGCACACTCATTAAGCCTCATAACGATATGTATCGTGTGTTATTGGAACGACGGGTATTTCATTCATATTGATGGAATGGCGAACGGTGCAGATCCTGATCAGATTGTGCGGATGCACAGGCTTATCTGGATCTACACTGTTTGCACAACCAATATGCCGCATATATCACAGCCACATTTACGTAACCAGTCGGATTTGTTTCTATCCGTTTCGCATTTTGTGAGTAATAAGATGGTGGCTTACGAATGTTAGGATTTAGTGTATGTTTACATGCATTCAATGTATGAGTATTTATTGTATTCAAGGGTAAGGAATTCAATTTGTCATTGGAAATATCTATCATTGCTTAGCCTGTAACGACTTTGTGTTTACTCCGTGATTAAGTTGGTTTGATAAGGTAGTGTCATTATGTTCTTCATTTTGCAGAATATAATTAATTTATGGGTTTTTTTTCGTTTTCTAGGTTTTCCCATTTGGTTTCTGTATATATTTGTTTCTAAACTGCAGAGTTTGGTAGCCCCAGTAACAATTCGTGCGACCTCAATTTGGATTTATTCCGGCTCATTCTTTAGTTCTATTGAACAATTATGACAAACACTATCGCTATATTCAATCAATGGGCATATGAAAGAGATGTATTCCTGTTCTAAGGATGTTCTATTTATTGAGAATTTTAAAGAGCGAAGAATCCCAATACGTTGTCACGCATGACTGCTGACTGATGAAATGTGTGACTGCCGCATACCAGTGTCTGACAATACGACACCTATGTGTTGATGTGACTCATCTTGTTTTTATTACGATATTATTCATAAAAAGGGGAGGATGTAGTCGTTTAATATTATAATGTTGAACTGAATTCCATTGACTATGTCGTTGATATAGATAAGACATAAGAGTGGGGGGTGGGCTAAGATTGAACCCTGAAGCACACCAGCATTAATGTTTTTCCGATCTGAGTGTATGTTATGTATAATATACGCGCTGTTTTCGCGATGCAAGATAGGATGAGAACCATGAAGGATGACACTAATACCTACTGAAGAGAGTTTCACTAGTAATCCCCGGTGACAAACTCTGTCAAAAATCTTTGAGATGTCGCAGAAAACGACTCGAATTTCTTTACCTTCGTCTAAGGCTTTACAAATAGCATTGTGTATGCAAACACGTTGGTTAGTTGTGGAATCACCACATCTAAAGTCGGATTGGTACTGGGTTCGGATGTTGTTGAAACTATTTAAAAACTCAACAAAAGGTAGACCTGTTTTTGAACACCCCTATGTTAGTATCCATGTGATAATACTTCTATATTGAATAGCAACTGTGAATGAGCCACGGTGACTGCTGCAGTCAATCACTGCCTCTTCGTCAATCGTGATTAACTTTTTCGCCCCTAAGTAACTGGAATGGATTTTGATATGTTAATTTTGCAACCAACCCAATGGTCACAAAATGATTTTCAGACAAGTCCATTTAAGAAAATGTGGTGTTTTTTGTTCTAAAAAATATGAAAATGACTTGCAAAAGGTGCAAATGCTGATGAGACGGCTCGTCACGAGCCGGTTCATCTGGATCTGCATTGTTTGCCAATACCACCATACAGGTATGTAGGGTTGAAAGGGTTTTATCCCGTCAACACAGTGCGTATGTGACGTGAAACACAGTGCCGTGAAACATTTTTGATATCCAGTCAATACAATTTTTGCATTTTACAGCCATTTTTAGGTGTTGACGGGATAAATAGAATAGTAGGTTAGTGCCGTGAATGGGAAAAAATATCTGGCGCGGCTCGGAAACGGGATGTGCTCGGCAGAGCCTCGCCCATCCCGTTTCCTGAGCCTTGCCAGATATTTTTCCCATTCACGGCACTAACCTACTATTCTCCATCTATTTTCCTTATTTCTGAACCAAAGTATATGTTGTGACCACTCATTTGAACCGTCTCGGCGAGACGGTTCAAATGAGTGGTCCCAACATATACTTCTGATGAGAAATAAAGAAATTCTTGACCCGTGCCGGATATTTTTTCCCATTCACGGCACTAACCTACTATTCTCTATAATCCTTTCGCCCCTAAACATCCAACATTGACTTTTCCATGCTAATATTTAGACCATTCCATTAGTACAAATATGAGGATTTTGTTTTAGAATTGAATGATACTAACAAATGCTGCAGATCCTGATGAACTCATTCGGTTTCATACTGTGTACACGTGTCAGTTTTATGGTCTGTATGATTGAACGGGTTCAGTAAACAAAAGGCACAACTAGTTCTTTATAGGCATTAAATAAGTCATAAAATAATCTACAGAATATACTTTATATCTGTCTCCCTATATTATAACCTACTGAGTGGGCATGTACCTTTAATGTTGGTCTGAAAACATAAATACTGGTCTGTGTTGCATAATATATAATTCAGCAGTACGTGTGCAATAACACAGTGTATAAAGCCACATAGTACACCAAATGTAACTAGATTGGTCAGTAAGCGAGGTTAACGGAATACCCCCGCGTGGGCCCAGGTACCCCTAAATATGTAAAAGATTGTGTGGGCTTGTGACCTTGACGCTGGGCTTAGCGGGAGAGGCACACGAACGTGAATTTGTCACAGTGTGGTAGTGGTCCATTGTAGCAATGTGTGTGTCAAATGTGAAGCAGATCCGAGCAAGGAAATAGAAGTTATAACCGATTTCTCTGATGTTAAGTATTGTAAAGAGACTAAGTATGTGATCTTGACATCGAGTTCAGCGGAGATTTGTCATATAATAATAGTAGAGCCTTAGAGGAATGCATGCATGAAATAATAATAATGTTCGATGAATGAAATAGAAGTTATAACATATTTCTCTGATGTTAACTTTTGTAAATAGACTAAGTATGTGTTCTTGGCCTTGGCATCAGCGGGGGCTGGAGGGTCCTGGATTTGTCACAGCATAATAGTACAACCTTAGAGGAGTGCAGGAGTGAAATATTAATAATCATTTCTATGAAGGAAATAGAAGTTATAACTTATTTATCTGATGTTAAGTTTTGTAAAGAGACTAGTAAGTAAGTAAGTAAGTAAGTAAGTAAGTAACGTCTTTATTATAGAAGAAGCTCAGTTGACCTTGACATTGGGATCAGCGGGGGTTGGATGGTCGTGGATTTGGCACAGCATGGTAGTGGAGCCTTACAGGAATGCATGTGTGAAATATTAAGCATTTTAGATGAAGGAAATAGAAGTTATAACATATTTCTCTGATGTTAAGTTTTGTAAAGAGACTAGTAAGTAAGTAAGTAAGTAAGTAAGTAAGTAAGTACGTAAGTAATTAACGTCTTTATTAGAGAAGAAGCTCAGTTGGCCTAGCCAATCTTCCCAGAGATCATCTATCTATCTACAAGTACACGTATATTTAACAAATAATAATGATACAAGTACATGTAAACATGAGTCACAATGTAACAATCACATTAGTTTGATTTTCTTATATATATGATGAAACCGTACATGAGTATTAAATTAAGAACTAATCATGTTGAGTACTTGTATGAACATGTACTATGTATTTGCTCTTAAAATCTTCCACTGACTTGGCTGTTTTAACATACACTGGTAGATCATTCCATATTTTGGCCCCAGAATAGACGGAGGTTGACCTGTATAGTTCAATATTAGGTTTTGGTATATATATATTGTTTTTATCAGCTGACCTTAAGTTTAACCCATGAATTGCTGTGTTGTGTATTCATTCATCACATACGACACATTATTTATGAAAAAAAAGCAATATTAACAAACACCTAGTAAGAAGTGACATACATGTACTATGTTTTAGCAGCCAAAATACATAGGTGTTGAACGGGATTCCAGAAAGGATGAACCCCGTCGTTATCTACTAATCGTCCCTCCCATCGTCCACATGCAGTAAATGAACTATGAAGTGTTATCTATTTCAAGTCAACATATTTATTTAATGGTGTTTAACGTCATATATTATAGGCTGGGTTAGCGAGGTTGAATCCCATATTTCGCATGTTGTGATGGGAGTTTGGAGTGGGGGGGGGGGGGGCATTCCAAAATCAGAACTGAAAATTTACAGAAACAATATACAGAACTGACGACTGCATATATTTTATGATTAAAAGTATGCAGAATTATTATACTGAATTTATTACATTATCACAGCCAAAATGGCTGTGATAATGTAATAAATTCAGTATAATAAAAATTAATAAATGTATCCTTAAATTGAAAATGTCTCCCTCAAAGTATACTTTAGTAGAAAAGTATACTTTGCAGTTTGGGTTAAATAGGCTACATAACTTCTTCATTGCTGACGGAAAGCAGTCAGTTAGTTATGTGCAGTCCTCATCTACATGATGTGTCTTGTAAAAAATGGTTCGGCGTCCGTTTCTAAATTCAACTTGACATAAACTACCAATACGTGGCAATATCACATTACTGCTTTGGCGGTTCATATGACCATATTGTAACTGATAGAAACCATTATAGTGCATAATAACCGGTTTTTTATTCTTGCCAGCACTGTCACAAAGGTCAACAGACTCTTGAAATGTGCAAATGTCTGGCACCTTTTTTATTTCATTACCAATTGTGTCATGTATATTATCAGCGCGAATGAAGGTGTTTCCCCTCTCAAAGACCTTTAGTGTTATTATCCTTGGCCCCCACTCCTGATTAACACACATGGCTAATGCAATACCCAGTTCTTATTTATTTAATGGTTGCATTGCGCCTTTCGCGGCGTGGCCCAAATATGACCATACGTATATACTAGCGGACTTTATAAACGCCTGACCCTGTTATATTTACATTTAGTCCTGGCATTGTAACATTTGTTTTAACCTTCAACCTTCATGTAGATATTTTGTCAGCATAACGTGCTGCGTATCCAATGTCCAACTGTTCTGTTCTGGAGTGTGCACGTGCATTTCGAGTAAATTGGTTGAGGAGGAATGGTGACCCACTGAGTGCACAGAGCGTTACTGTTGACTGGATAAACCTTGAATATGCTAAAATGAACACGAGGAAAGTCATATTTACGTGCACTTGATTACAAGTCTTTAATATAAGTAATTATTGTATAATATATGGCAGCCCTGGAGGGACATGTGCCTTCAATACGTCTAACTTCATTACTTCTGAATTCCTTATTTGTAACTTCCTACTTCCTTACTTCCAACTTCCTTACGTCTTACTTCTAACTTCCAACTTCATTACTTCCTAGTTTGAACTTCATTACTTCTAACTTCCAACGTCATCACTTCTTACTTCTAACTTCCTTACTTATAACTTCATTACTTCTAAGAAGTAATACAGTTAGAAGCAAGGAAGTTAGAAGTAAGGAAGTTAGACATAAGAAGTGATGAAGTTGGAAGTTCGAAGTCAGGTTTTATAAAAGATCTTTCATGTCAAACAGTTTTAATAAAAATAGTAGATGACTGGATCACAGCCATTGACCCAGGAAATATTGTGGGCACTGTTTTTCTAGATTTATCAAAGGCGTTTGTAAATCATTCAATCCTTGTTAAGAAACTGTCTCGCTACAAATTTGGTACAAATGAGCTAACATGGATTAGTTCATACTTAAATACAGGTAATCTGTTCAGGTAAGCTCTCAAGTCCACTTACTATACAATCCGGAGTTCCACAGGAATCAGTGCTAGGACCAATAGTATTCCTAATATACATAAATGATCTACCATTGTGTACAAATTTCTGTTGTACCGACATGTTTGCTGATGACTGTACACTGACCACATTTGCTAAATCCCCAGATGCAGTAGCAACAAACCTCAAGTATGACCTGGCTGAAGTGGAGTCCTGGTGTCGAGTCAATGCTATGTCAGTAAATATTGATAAATCCAAGTCAATGATCCTATCAACTAAACCCAAACTTAGAAAACACTGTCAAAAAATTAAATTCATTATTATATCTTTTGTGCAGAATAAAAAAGCACATAACGAAACCTAGCAGAATACTATTCTATAATTCATACATATTACCACATATCGACTACTGTGCATCTGTTTGGGGAAGTTGCAGCATCGAGTCACTCTCTAAACTTCTAAAAGTTCAAAAGAAAGCATCAATAATTGTTTTGGATACACCTATAGACTACCCATGCGATAAACAGTTTAAGGAACTTAATTTGATGAAAATAGAAGACCGAATAAAATATCAAAAAGCAATTCAAATGTTTAAGTGCATGAATAACGTATGCCCAAATTATCTAAACAATGCATTTAAGAAAACAACAGCAATTCATGGGTTAAGCTTAAGGTCAGCAGATAAAAACAATATATATATACCAAAACCTAATATTGAACTATACAGGTCAACCTTCGTATATTCTGGAGCAAAAATATGGAATGATCTACCAGTGTATGTTAAAACTGCAAAGTCCGTGGAAGATTTTAATAGCAAATACATAGTAAAAAGTAAAGAAGTTATAAGCAATAAGTAATGAAGTTAGAAGCAGGAAGTAATGAAGTTGGAAGTTAGAAGTAATGAAGTAGAAGGTAAGAAAGCATGAGGTACTGAAGTCAGAAGTCCATCCAGGGCTTCCATAATAATCGCATAAATGTACAGTCATGCGCTATTAAACTCCGCCAGTGTATAACTAGACTTCGACAGTTATAGTAAACAGTGGGTACAGCTATATCGCTATGTGCTTGAATGGACTTCACACGATGTAAAATGTTTCACGTCGAAGTAAGTGCCCGTATTCCTGACGGAATTCATATTCAGCTACATTCATGCGTTTATGTCAGAGCTCTAACAGCTGAGTGTCACCTCATCGGGAAACTGGTGCAATTTTCAACGTGAAACAGTTTACCAATGGGCGGAGTGCAGCACCAATTAGTCCGCGTGCTCGAAAAACATTACCTTATCTCGTTCTTCACGTTCCTGGTCCCGTCAATTCCCAAACTAGCCGCCTTTGTTGCGGAATGCCGAATGATGTCAACCATCCCCGTTAATATGTCTCCGTACGTGTTCACCTCGTACCCGTGCATTGCCAGCAGGCCGATGTACCGTTCGTCGACTGTGTCTATCGGGTGTCCGTCCGTTGATGTGTCATCCATGGCGGCTTCCGTGACGATCCACGCGTATCCAGATCGCAGGTAGTCCAGCGTGTTGGCGATGCCTAGGATTCTGTACATTAAGAAATAATACGAAATGAAAAAGGTGTCTTATATTACAGTGAAACCTATCTAAACCGGACACAGTGGGACGTCCCTAGGGCGTCCGGCTTAGTGAGGTTTCACAATAAATCAGGCATTTTATCATTCTGAGCCATAGTTGTGTGCTATGCGATCACGAACAGACATTATCACCTAAAACAAATTACCAATAAACTCTTCAAAAATAAGAGCAAAGGTGTTTTTTGGCTTTCCGGTTTAGAGAGGTTCCACTGTACCATGCTATATGTATATGTGGAAGACACGTCTATGCATATGACCCATATGTCATAAATTATCAAATTTATCAGAGATGAACGTCAGAGTACTAGTGTTGAGTGATAAAGATATTTTATATTACATGTATATGTAGCCATCGTGTGTGGACAAAAATACTGCATGCGTATGATACATATGAATTGACTTTTAAAAATTTACCAGTAATGAACGTCAATTGCTCCAATAATATATATATGCATCAAAGTATTGCTCAAACTCTGCGCTAGAAATCACACCTGTTGCTTGTTCAAACAGTTCTAACTTTAGCAAACGGCCAATCTGATTAGTTTCGAGAATGAGAATGATACAAAATATTGATACTAGGACACTTTCAGTATTTCAGAAATGTACACCGGTAGTCAAAATTTGAGATTGATTTTGTTGAATGTGACCGCTTTGGACTGACCGGTTGTGAGAGGTAGACTACAGAAGACTGAAAACGTACACATGAGCTAAACAGACACAGATAGTCCGGTATAAAAATAAAGAAGGAATCAAAATGGGACTTTGTGAAAATTGTCCGGTTTAGAGTGTATTCCTGTTTCCAGAGGGTCCGTATGGGACCCTCTGGAAACAGGAATACGCTCTAAACTAATATTAACCAAGTGGGAGCTGTACCTTTTCAGAAAGGCAGGGGTGGAGTGGATGATAATGAGACGGTATCCCATGTCGTAGATATTATGGAGCTCCACATTGAGCACCTTGTCGCTGGTCGCCATCGATAGTACGCTATACTGGCTGTTGTTGATGCTGCAACAGAGAATTTATCAGGTAACCTGCCATGCATTGACCGAATACGTACTGACCGATAACATATTGTTGTATCAGACATTGACCTGATACAAACATCCGGGTTACAACGAAGTGATAACTGACGTTCCATTGGTCAGATGACGTCACGTGACGTTACCGAATGACGTCAGTGTAATGACGCAAGTCCGCGGTCTGTCCATAGATAACGCCGCCGTCATATGTGGTCATTTTCGACTATAAACGTTACCTGATAAATATAATATCAGGCTACTGTCTTTTGATATCGGCTCGGAAACGGTAGGAATTACTCGGCAAGCCTCGGAATTCCTACGCGTTTCCTAGCCTTGCCGGATAAACTTGATATCAAACGACACTAGGCCTTGTATTCTTTATAGACACAACCACCTGCGTTAATCTTGCCCAGATCATAGACATTTCTGAACATCTTTTGGTAATGCCGATTCGCAAATCAAGCAATTTTAGTGTCTGAACCTGAGCTGCATCACAACTCAGGCTCCATCAATCTGCTTAATGTCAAAGATTGTCGCAAACGGTAGCGTATGTGGCCGTGAATGGGGATTATGGGATGTGTGGCCAGTGTAGATCCTGATCAAATAGCACACTTATGTAGGCTTATAGCGATCTATACTGCTTCTTACAAGGCAGGAACTACTACTGTCTGTTTCACGAAAGCTGCCAAATTTTACTACTAAATAAACAATGCAAAGACAATATTTGTTTGATGATATTAAATTAAAGGAAAATACAATGTATAAGAATGAGCCTTCTTTTAATTTCGTGAAAGTTCGTCAAAATTTATTGCGAAAAAACATTTCACCAAAGTTAAATCCCCATAGACATCTTCACTCTGTTAAGATGGGAAAAAAATTAATTTCAGAAATACTGGACCGATTTTCAAACTTTAACTATTGTTTTCTTAGTTAGATCATTTCCAATATATCTAGCCAGGTTTCGGAGTCAAGTTCCTTCTTTCTTTTTTGTTCGGACTCCTCCCACAGCTCCTCCACATTCTTTTCCCCTATGTTAAACTCCCAGACAAATATTTTTTTCGTAATAAAATAAATATTGGACAAAAAGTCACGAAATAAAAAGAAGGCTCATAATTAAATTTTGCTAAAATAATGTTACCAAAAAAATAATTGTTTTTGTATTGTTTATATGGCCGTACAATTTGGGCAGGTTTCGTGAAACAGACAGTAGATGTTTTACAGCTGTTATCATGTTATGACATTGTCAATGGTGTTGGTTTTAAATTTCGAATTAGAACACGTTATTTATCGGTAATAGGAACGTGTATATTTGTATTTATATTTGCCTGTTCATGTGACATACTTAATTCAATGTACATTGTATATGCATGTACATGTATTCGTATACCTGAACTGGTCGTTGCTGTCAATTAGCGTGTCGATAAACCCATCTGGCACGTGAATATCCTGACAAATCACGTAAGAATTGTCCACCATATGACTCCCTATGAGTGTGGCAACAGCTTTTGCAAGATCTCGGTATGTTGGATTGAAAATAACCGCACTGTCTTGGTGAATCTGGAATGCGAGATTTCAGAAATGCACATAGGGGACATAGGGGACTTAGAATTTTATTTTTTTTATGAATTCGTTCCCACGAATTAACAATTCGTTGCCACGAATTAACAATTTAACAATTCGTTCCCACGAAATAACAATTCGTTCGCACGGGAACGAATTGTTAATTCGTGGGAACGAATTGTTATATCGTGGGAACGAATTGTTAATTCGAGGGAACGAATTGTTAAATTGAGGGAACGAATTGTCATTTCGTGGGAACGAATTGTTAATTCGTTGAGACGAATTGCTATATCGTGGGAACGAATTGTTAATTCGAGGGAACGAATTGTTAAATTGAGGGAATGAATTGTTATTTCGTGGGAACGAATTAATAAAAACATCCATGTCCCCTGCGGGACTCCGTACGTATGCATGTAGTTCATTGTTCACTTACAAGTACATATAAATACATGATATATGTAAACAATGTATATGTATATGCTAGTTCAATGTTCTCACCCTTCAAATATGTACTATTGCATAATTTCATTTATCTATTTATTTATTTATCGAGTCAATCAACATCCTCACATAATTGAATACATACATGCAGGGATTCCGCTGCGGAAAATAGAAAAATCGCCACTTCAAAAAAAATAAAACAATTTGCGATAAAAAATTACAATTTTCGAAAAAAAAAATCAAAAGAAAAAAAAAATAGTTTTGATTTTTTTTCCGAAAATTGTAATTTTTTATCGTCAATTGTTTATTTTTATCGCCAATTGCGAAAGTGGCGATCGCCAGCGGAATCCCTATACATGTATGCGTGGAACATGCTTTGAAAATGGTCAATTAATTTACTTCTGTTCTGTGGTGGGACATAACCTCACTGCCTTGGTTAATCTAAAGTATGCATTGAATATGATAATACAAATGTAAGGAGCCCCGCAGAGGACATGGATATTTTATTTATTTATTAATTCCTCGAATTCACAATTCGTGCCCGCGATATAATAATTCGTTTCCTCGAAATGACAATTCGTTCCCTCAAATTAACAATTCGTTCCCACAATATAGCAATTCGTTCCCACGAATTAACAATTCGTTCCCGTGGGAACGAATTGTTATTTCGTGGGAACGAATTGTTAAATTGAGAGAACGAATCGTTAATTCGTTGGAACGAATTGTTAATTCGTGGGAACGAATTGTTAATTCGTGGGAACGAATTGTTATTTCGTGGGAACGAATTAATAAATAAAAATGATTATACGTCCCCTGGTGGGGCTCCGTACAAATGTACATGTCTGTAACTATGTATGTGCAGTGGTACCTCTTTAAACCGGACACCAAGAAAATATGTATGGTAAACGCATCTCAATTAAAAATGCATTTTCATGATTGCAAAAGACATAGGTATGTCGCAGAATGGCCATATGCCTAATTTACAGTGTAACATCTCTAAGAGAGGTTTCACTGTATTTCTTTCCGCACTTACAGTTATAATGTTCCAAATGTGTGGGTATATCTGGCTGTGACTGGAGAAATGTGGCCTATGGAATGTGTGACCAGTGTAGTTCCTGATCAAATAGTACAGTCATGAAGCCTGATTACGAGCTGTATTGCTTGTTAGACGCAGGACGGGTGTTTCATTATTGGAATTGCGAACGGTGCAGTGCCTGATCAGACTGTGCGGATGCACAGGCTGATCTGAATCTACACTGGTCACAACATTTGTCTAGTCACAGCCACATTTAGTGCATGTAGTCCAACCTTCTAACCCTTCACATACGCATTAGCATTTAGTGATTAAGCACTTTCCCGATATTTATTTTAAAATAATTGAATGAAAGCATTTATTCGTGCAAATGACTTATAGAAAGTAATAAAATACTTGATCTTAGTTGGCAGGGGGGTGGAAATTTAATTAAAAAACCCATTTATGTATTTGTTTATTTTTATTTATTTACTTATTTACTTTTCACTAAGTGTATTAAACAAAACAAACAAAATGAAATAGTACAAACAAATGTTGCAAACTTGCCATTCTATGTAGAATTATGAGAGACGACATATGCATATACAAATAAAACTGCATTCAAACATTTGATTGACCAAGCATCCAAAGCTCTTTTCGGCCTATTTAGAAAGATTAACAACTTGTCAACTCCAGTAGACTGTCAGCTTAAGTTATTTGATCAATGTATCACTCCAATTCTCTGCTATGCCTGTGAAATCTGGGGATTTGAAAACATTTCGGCTATAGAAACAATTCATTTGAAATTTTGTAAAACTGTTTTGGGGGTAAAGAAATCCACACCAAATTTCATGGTTTATGGAGAACTCGGCAAATTTCCGCTTATTATTGACATTAAATGTAGAATTATTTCGTTTTGGGCAAAATTAGTTTCAGGGAAGCAGAGTAAATTATTGTTTCTTATGTATAAGTTATTATATACACAACATGAAGCAAATGTGACTCATTTCCGATGGATTCAGAATGTTAAATCTATTTTAACTGAAATTGGAGTTCCTGGCGTATGGCTTAGCCAGAACGATGTTAATGCTATCTGGCTGAGCCACTACGCCAGGACTCAGCTTCAGAACCAGTTTATTCAGTCATGGCTCACCAGCATCGATTCATCTTCACGTGGAATTACGTATAGAATCTTTAAAACAGAGTTTGGATTAGAAACATATTTAATTAATCTCTCGGAAAGGTTAAGAAAAACATTGACCAGATTTCGAACTTGTAATCATAGACTGGCGGTCGAAACTGGTAGATGGACAGGTGTGCCGAGAGCAAGCAGGGTCTGCAACAAATGTGGCGCTGGTGCTCTCGGTGACGAGTTTCATTTCCTTTTCGAGTGCCGCTTCTATGATGAAGTTCGAAAACGGTATATCAAGCCATTTTATTTTAGAAGACCAAATATTTTAAAATTCGCACAGCTATTTGAGAAAAAATCTGGAAAGCAATTAAGAAATTTAGCTATTTTTATAAGAAATGCTTTATGGTTATAATGACTAGTGAGCTTATACATATGCATTTTGTATTTTTACCCATCGTTGTATTATGTAATCTATTGTATACCTCGTGTGTCACGTATGTGGCTTAGAGTGAATAAAATGTATTGTATATATTGTAATACAGTATGAATCCATGTACATGCACATGCACGTGGTAGTTTGTTTTAGCTTTCGTCCATATTATTACCATGATTACAGTTAAAATACTTGCAAATGGTCAATTTCAAGAAACCAGGGGCCCGTTTCACTAAACTTCCTACGACTAAAATCTTCGTAAGTGCAAAATTATGATAGTCTGTAAATTTCACATTGACACTGTTTTCTTGTAAATAATTGTTGGATTTACATTTATTGACCATAGGCTGCATATGCAGCCTATGCTCAATAAATGTAAATCCAATAAATGTAAATCCATCAATCCATCTAAATTTGCGCTTACGAACATTTTAGTCGTAAGAAGTTTAGTGAAACGGCCCCCTGTTCCTTTGTTTCATCAAGCTCCAGACATAGAGAATGTGCATCTGAAATTACTGAAGTAAATCATACGTGTTCGTAATCAGACATGCACTTTAGCTGAGTATGGAGAACTTGGCCGAGTTCCTTCATTATAATCGTCAACAATGAAATGCCATATTGCGGACGTTTAATGTAAGAACTCTGTTGGACAATCTTGGATATTCATATTTATGGGACAGACATGACGTAACTAAATGTCAGTTAAACGTGGTCATACAAACTTGTATGACCAGCATTTACAGAGCTGGTACAGTGATATTCGTAATTCGTCAAAGCTGGCAGCATATGAGGCACAGGCCATTTGAATGTGTACCTTCGGACATCTGCGAAATTTCATGAAATACGTTCACAAAAGTTACAATATTTTCCGTAAATGGCGTCAAAAGTTGATACAAAGTAATTGCGGAATTATATTGCTCGGAAAGTGTTGTCAACTTTTTACTTTATTTATGACAAATATTGTAAATATTGTAAACGTATTTAATGAAATTACGCAGATGTCCGAATGTACAAAATCGCATGGCCTGTCTCATATATCTCATACGAAACCACCTTTCCCATTGAGAATTATATATATATATATAATTATGCTGTCGAAAAGTATTCATTTAAAATCGAGCAAACCAGATTTCGATGCTCAGCCCACAAACTTGAGATCGAGGAAGGTCGATATAGGCAAGTGGATAGGCAGAATCGCTTGAATGTGCAACCTCTGTAATATGAATGTCGTTGAAAATGAATACCATTTCCTATTCGTGTGTCTGTACTACACTCAATTAAGACATGCAAGCTTACCAATGCACTATTACAGATGGACAACCAAAACTAAATGTATATCTTTGATGAGCACCGAAAATGAACCCATATTAAAACAACTTGCAAAATACATCTATTTGGCCACGGAAACTAAAAATATGTATTATATACCTACCCATGAAGTACATAGTTATGCGATGTAAATAAAAGTCATATGTTCTCATCGATGAAATAAACATCTTCCGGTGAAAATACGACTACTTCCGCTATCTATATTCATAACGCGCACCTGCAGTGCCGGACTGCAAATAGGCTGCAAATACACATTCATTACCGTATACAGTCTAAAAAAACTGCTAATTTCCATGGAGCGGTATATAATAAATAGAATATTCATATTTTTGCAACGAATATGACATACATGTTCATCTCGTGGTGTGAAATGTCCATATTTCATGAGTACCTAACGGCACTCGTGAAATATGGATATTCCACACCACTCGATGAACATATATGTCATATTCGTTGCAAAAATATGAATATCCTCTATGTACTTAAACTAATGTGGATATATAAACACGAGACCTGTGGTACATGTATTACCGATGGAAACTCTACATATGCGATCAGTGACGGCCCAGGGGGCCCTGTCACTGAATTCCGTACGACTAAAATGTTCGTAAGTGCAAAATTATTATATCATTATGATTGGATTTACATTTATTGAGCATAGGCTGCTGCAGCCTATGCTCAATAAATGTAAATACAGTGGGGTCAGCGTGTAAGTGCACACACGAACGAACACGACAGGTTGGTTCCAACTTGTCGTGTTCGTTCGTGTGTGCACTTACACGCTGACCCCACTGTACATCCATTGAAATTTCCAGACGATCCTAAATTGTAGTCGTACGAGGTTTAGTGAAACGGCATCCAGATCCGCCGACGCATTAGCATGAACGGATCAGGGCAATTAATGTTTTCAAAATGGTGTCCATCAACTGAACTCACAGGTTATCATGTTACATTTATTTTCTTATATAGTTACTGGTATGTCCTTACAATTCTCGCACTGCCAATGACAGTGTATTCTGGCGAGAAGCAACTTGTGCTTAAATGCTAATGAATTTAATTGGATTGTATTGAACTGCGCTTCAGCATGCGAAAGAACGTGCTATTAATAATATTGCGAGAATATAAAGGTGTTAGGTTGTACATGTAAATGTGATTCATTTCCGTAGTTGAGTAAGCTTTCTTGACTTTCGCGAGGACATTCACACACATATGTGGCTGTGATAGGAGGACTTATGGCTTTTGGCGAGCAGCTACTAAGTTACTAAGTTAGTTGGACAGTCAAATAAACGTGCTTCATTTCCGTATTTGATTAGTCTTCCTTGGCATGTATACATGGCTGTTAATGAAATGGGGCTTATGGCTTTTGCGACCAGTGTAAATCCAGCTGCACAGTCTGATCAGGATCTGCACTGTTCGCCATTCCATCAGTGAAACACCCGTCATGTTTTTAACAAGCAATACAGATATGTATTAAGCTACAGAAGTGTGCTATTTGATGAGGAGCTACACGGGTCACAAAACCCATAAGCCCTATTTTTCCACTCACAGCCACATATACGGTTCACGAGTACAATTATCAGGACTCCGTCAACACAGAATTACAGCATTGCCAAGCTTAATGAGACTCGTTGCACAACCGTCGGCGTTAATCTTGCCCAGAGTATCAACGTCTCTATATATTGGCAATGCGAAAGCTCAACCAAGCAATTTGATTGTCTGAGCCTGAGCTGTAGCACCTCAGGCAATCAAACTGATTTATTTCAAGCATAATAATCAAGTGCACACAGTAGTTTTAAAGAACGAAATTTACAAATATTGGCAAAATTGGCGCAGATTATAGTGTAAAACACAGTGATATTACCGAGGATTGCAAAGGATTGCCGAGGATTGTACAACAAAAATGACAGAAACTCGGCTATTTACGCAGATTGCACATTACAGCCTTCAAAGACATCGTGTAAAATACATTGTACATGATAGTAGAATTTAAAGTTCTGCGATCTCTGTTTTTGTCAGCAACATATTTACCGTTAATCCTTGACCCTTAAACGTTTCAACACTACATACCTCTATAGCATGTTTGTAACAGTGTAGATCCAGATGAGACGGCTCGTTACGAGCCGTCTCATCAGGTTCTGCACAGTTTGCAAGCAATTTTATTTTCATTTTTACAAAAACACTCCTTCTTATAAATGGACTAGTCTGATAATATGTCTGTGACGATTGGATTGGTCGGGAAGTTAACATATCACAGTCCAATCTAGTTATTTAAATACTGAATACACACTGAAATCAAAAAGCGGGACGCAATTAACACATGACCAACTCGCCGTTTCAATAAAATAATAATGGCGATTAACGATTAAATAAGAGCAGATACTTTCAATGGGAAATAAGAGAAATAGAAGACATGCATACATTCTCATTGTCTGCATAGGTTGTCACCAAAGAGACAGTAAACATGATTAAACAACAACGCATACATTTACTTTCAGTTTCAATGGGAAATAAAAGACTTAGAAGAAACGTGTAACTGTCTAATAGTTCACATAGTATAATTGTCGCCGGCAAGAAAATGCTACTGTGAAACCACTGTAGACCGGACACGCTGTTAGGTCCCCAGGGTGTCCGGTTTAGAGAGGTTTCATTGATCATTCTGAGCCATATCTGTGTGTTATACGACCATGGACAGACAGTATCACCCGAGGTAAATGACCAGGAAACCCATCAAAAGAAAGATCACAGATGTTTTCGTGATCTCCGGTTTAGTGGGGTTCCATTGTATTTGTTTTATTTCACATTGAAAATATGTGTTGTATCCAACGACACGATCAAAATGACTGAATACTAACACAAACATTCAATGGATATAAGACAAGTAGAAAACGCATGTATCAAATATTCCATTTCAAATGTTATGTTCTGTTCTATTCATGTAGACTAATTGTCGAATATAAGATAATAAGTTCAAATATACAGGGGCCCGTTTCACTAAACTTCTTACGACTAAAATGTTCGTAAGTGCAAATTCAAGATCGTCTGTAAATTTCAATTTATGGATTTACATTTATTGAGCATAGGCTGCATATGCAGCCTATGCTCAATAAATGTAAATCCAATAATTATTTACAAGAAAACAATGTTAATATGAAATTTACAGACTATCATAATTTTGCACTTACGAACATTTTAGTCGTAGGAAGTTTAGTGAAACGGGCCCCAGATGATCTAGTATATCACACCTTCACACATGTGAAATGTCCAAACTTACAGTACATAGCTGTGTTGTCTCCAGTCTGTAAAACTACAGTACAACCTCTATAAACCGGACACCCAGCAACAATTTGTATGTTTCATTTTGATGGATTTATTTGTTACTTTCCCTAATTATGATGCATGTTCATGATCGTACAGTACACATGTAAGTCTTGAAGTGCTCATCTGTCTGAATTACAGTGGAGCATATCTAAGCCGGATACCCTGGGACCTCCCACGGTGTCCGGTTTAGAGAGGTTCCACTGTAGTTGCGTTTTAGCAACGGAAAGAGCGGAGTGCGATGTGCAGTCTGTTTAAATAATTCTTACCACTGATCGTGATTTGGATGTACTGTACACGAGGGCTGGTACCCTGAGCCCATCCGCCACACACGACGCTGCATTCACCGTGGGACCATCTCCAAACGCGATCAAATAATCCGTTCGAACTTCCTCGGCAGTTTCCGACAATATCCGTACATTTTCCGCGAAAAGCGTATCACCCTTTATTAACGTAGCTGTAATGTTGTTCTCCATTACATCCTCTGACGAGTTCACGGTCCTCGAATACGTTGCGTTTCCGTTCATTCTCGGAAACGTGACGTTAACCCACGAATCACAGGCTGGATAGGTCAAAGTATCACATATTATTAACACGTGGGTGCTTGCACTGACGTCGACGTCCATGGACAATCCAATCGCGACCGCCGACGCGACGACGGTTCGAATAATTGTAATGGTCACCTCCATCGCAGTACTGAAGCACAATTACTTGAACATTACCAGTCAATAAAACGACAGCGGAACCTCTCTAACTCCTCTAAACCGGACACCACGAAAACACCTTTGGTCTTAGTTCTGATGTGTTTCTTGATCATTTTTCTCAGGTGATAACGTCTGTTCGTGATCGCATAGCACATAACTATAGCTCAGACTGATAAAATGTCTTATTTACAGTGAAATCTCTCTAAGCCGGACACCCTGGGGACCTGCCAGGGTGTCCGGTTTAGAGAGGTTTCACTGTAAGAAGCATGGTCATACACATGATACAAAGCCATGTGACATTGTACCTAAGACGAAGTTCAATTTTTAATGAAATATGTTTACAGAAACTGAGATGTTTCAGTAAATGATATCGAAAGTCGACGGAATGTTGATAGCAAATCCGCATTTGCTCTGAACTATTCGTAAACTTTCGACTTAATTTACGGAAAATATCATAAATTTTGTGAATCGTTTTCAATAGATACTGCACATCTTCTTAGGTACACAATGAAATGGCTTATCAAAATTATTATGTCGATGTGACTGGAGAAATGGGGTTTATGGCATTTGTAACCAGTTTAGCATCTGATCGAATAACACGTAGCTGTAATCTGAAAACGATCTATGTTGCTTGTTTGAAGCAAGGCGGGTATTTCATTGATGGAATGGAGAACAGCAGAGCAAATGTATAGATCTGGATCTACACTGCGTGCAATACCCGTAAGCCCCATTTCTACAAGCATAGTCGCATATACATTTTGCATAAAATAGTGTCTATGTAATAATGCCAATTCATTCCAAAAATAATATACAATGTACTAAGTTCTCAATTGTGTAATATCCTTATGGGGCGATATGTATCCAACATAATATCAACAATCGAAAATTGTAATCTAAATTGAAAATATATTGTCAATGACATCACTGAAGAAGGTAGACAATCAATTAAAAAAATGCCAACTTTCTAAATTGTGTCCAAACATGGGCATATTCCGATATTTTACAGCGTAGTTTGTTCCAGTCACGAGCACATATTAAATAGTCCTCAATAATTAGACGCGAAACACGGGTATTCACTTCCAGCTCGGATGTAATCGCGGAATGATCCAATAATCAAACTCCATCCAGGAAGCGCAGAACTCGTACCTGTATCGTAATACAATGTACGATAATTCCAGCACAACAATATTTACACAATTCCCTAACATTTGATTGGTCCGTTGCAAGTCTCCGTCCAAAATTTATATCCCAGTAAACTCCATGCCGAACTACTTTCCGTAGCCGTCAGGCGCAGTTAAAATAATTCTTAAGAAAACGGAAAATAAACACATTTTCTTGATGAATTTATTTCAAATGCTGGAATTATAAGGAATGAATGGCCTTTTTTGTGGAATTTATCGGGGATATAAACTTGAAAAAGTCGCGTGAATACTGTACGAGGCCTTCCGGCCTTCGTCCAGTATTCCCGCTACTTTTCAAAGTTTATACCCCGATAAATTCCACAAAAAGGCCATTCATTCCTATATTACACTACCGTTTGCGCTAATCTTGCCTATATGTATTTGTCAATTTCTTTATTTCTGAAACAAATACTTTAATATTATGCTTGGAATCAAGCAGCTTGATTGGTTGAACCTGAGTTGTGCTACAGCACAGGCTCAAACAATCAAATTGCTTGATTGAGAGTCGGCATTTTCAATAAACATATGCATTTCTGTTGGTAATCTGTGCAAGATTAACGAAGGCGTTGTGCATAGCCTAGTAAAATACAGTTGTACATGTCCTAAAGAATCACATAGTCGCCTACTATGCTTTTACCATCACACATCTGTCGGATACATTTATTTCCAGACGAATGTCACTGTTCCGATAATCCGAATGCAATGCAGATCATACGCTATACCTCATACCTAAACGGCGCCCTATACTTGAATATTCCTTTGCAGCAAATTGTCGGCTCACGTCCAATCCGCAAGGTACATCAATATTCATCTGGTACATGTATTACGCCATAACATGGTGGCGAGGTCGCCAAGTCCGAATAGATTTCCTAATTGATGTGGGTATATTTACATGCGATGCAATTACTGTTTGTTCCTCGTTTTTGTGTCGATCTACTTTTAACAATTAAACAAATTAAGCACGTTATATCTATGCATGATAATTTAATGTATTTATGTACTTTTTCATCAATAACAAAAAAAAATCACCCTCAGCATTTTTATTCGATCAAATTCCATCAAATATTGATTTTATTGCGAAAATAGTTTGTTGTCCACAGAAAGGAGCTGGACAGTGACGAGGAGGGTCGAACAACGAACAGTTTTGAAAGTGACTCCGAAACCTGGCTGGATAACTTGGACACGGTGTAATTAAAGACAACACAATTCAGATATTGAAAATCGGTCCATAATTTAATAACTTAACTTAAAGAGTTGTAATCTATCTTTAGCCCCATGCTACGGAGCTTTATAAGGGACATGAGAAGAGAAATAAATATTCTGACAAATTTGATTTCGTACTAACGAATTCTAATTAGTTATAACGTATTCCAATTCGTTCTAACGCTTTCCAATTCGTTCTAACGCATTCCAATTCGTTCTAACCAATTCGAATTCGTTAGAACGCATTCCAATTCGTTCTAACGCATTCCAATTCGTTCTAGATAACAATTTCCAATTCGTTCTAACGATTTCAAATTCGTTCTAACGCATTCCAAATCGTTCTAACGCATTCCAATTCGCTATAACCAATTCAATTTCGTTCTAACGCATTCCAATTCGTTCTAACCATTTCGAATTCGTTAGAACGCATTCCAATTCGTTCTAACGCATTCCAATTCGTTCTAACGATTTCCAATTCGTTCTAACGAATTCAATTATTTCGTTCTAACGCATTCCAATTCGTTCTAACGCATTCCAATTCGTTCTAATAAATTCAAATTCGTTAGAACGCATTCCAATTCGTTATAACGCATTCCAATTCGTTAGAACGCATTCCAATTCGTTCTAACGTTTTCCAATTCGTTCTAACGAATTAGAATTCGTTCTAGCGCATTCCAATTCGTTCTAACGATTTCCAGTTCGTTCTAACAAATTCAATTATTTCGTTCTAACGCATTCCAATTCGTTCTAACGAATTCCAATTCGTTCTAACGCATTCCAATTCGTTCTAACCAATTCGAATTCGTTAGAACGCATTCCAATTCGTTCTAACGCATTCTAATTCGTTCTAACGATTTCCAATTCGTTCTAACGAATTCAATTATTTCGTTCTACGCATTCCAATTCGTTCTAACGAATTCAAATTCGTTATAACGCATTCCAATTCGTTCTAACGCATTCCAATTCGTTCTAACCAATTCGAATTCGTTAGAACGCATTCCAATTCGTTCTAGCGATGCAACATACACGTTTATATTTGAATACGGACGAAAACGAAATGTTGGATTTTTCAAATGCTCCGTACTGACATTATTCCGTTGCTATAGTTACGCATTAGCTGCGAGCTGAATTTCACAAAGTATGTTCTTAATATTATCAAATCAATTCGATATGACCAGAATTAAATGTCATATAAAATGAATTACATGTACATGTATGTGGCAGGTATAGTAAACTGTTTTTCAAGGTCTGAGAACTTTATGACTGTACCGATTTCAAGGTGCATGATCACGTGGTTACAACAACAACAACGTCGCCCACTCCAAAGTAAGTATTATTTGATATTGTCCTTAATATGCAACGGATTTTGATGAAATATGGCGCAGCAAACGCGTCTTCATGAGCTGAATTTGGTGATCCACGTAGTTTTGCAGAAACTTATGTCGCTTTTGTAAAGAATCGATTTCCGTGTCAGAGACACGGAAATCGATTCTTCGCAAAAACGACAGAAGTTTGTGCGAAAATACACCAAATGCAGCTTAACATGACGAGTTTGATGAGCCATATTTCATCAAAATCAGTTACCTAATAAGGACACTATAAAAGAATACGTACTTTGCGTCAGATGGATTCTGGAAATTTCAGTACTTGTTGTTGTTAGTACCACGTGATCATACACCTTGGATTTCTTGGAGATCTGTTGAGGAGTGGAACACAAATTGTATTTCTTATTTCTTATAAATACATGTAATATATGTTGACACGCCTCAGTTGACTGGAAGGTGTCAGTGGAAGAAGAGTGCTAACTTCGCGAGCCCTTCAATCGCCTCTGCGTCGCATTGTCAATGTGGATTCAATATATTCCTCTTTTGGAAGAACGAGAGATAACAATTGTTTGACAAAAAAAAAACAGAAAAACGAAATCTGATAAATTCGGATTTCTTGGTTACCTAAAGGATTATCATTACATGTATATACATTCGGTTGCAGAGTATACTAATCTCTGTGTATGCACTTGTTTCGCAATACTAAATGCACGTGTAAGACGTATACCGGTGTTACAGTAATTGTAATCCAATTATTTAGTCCTTTGCTGCCTCATTCATCAACACGTCTGTGACTGGAGAAATCAGGATTATGGGTTTTGCAACAAGTGTAGATCCAGATCAGCCTGTGTATCCACACAGTCTGATCAGGATGTGCACGGTTCATCATTTCATCAATTAAACAACTGCCATGCATGTACATGTAACAGTAATTCAGAACGTATTCAGGCTACAGGAGTGTGTTATTTGATCAGGAGCTACGTTGGTCGCATCTCCCATAACCCCCATTTCTCCAGTCACGGCCACAAATAAGGATATCCCATGCGGTCGGCCTAAGGCACAGCAATTACCATGGCGTATACCAATATACTTACTGCCCACTGAATGTAATCTGTTGGCTGATTTTTACAGCCCGGAATTGTTCTTGGCTCCACAGGCGAACGATTCCGATTGACTCTCGTTTACACTTCGTTTTCACATCGTTTTTGTTTTGTTTTTAGATTAGAAATCGATCTGTTCGTTGGTTTATGGTTAATGTATAAACAGTCGGTTGAATAACAATGCATGTATAGTTGTATACACAGGTCCATACCCGTAGTAGAGATGGTATATATTGTCTTCAATTTTCCTACCGTATTTATGTTTGGAAACTAGCAAAAATGTCATAAAAATACATCTAGATTTCCTTCTATAAATAGGTGACATTTAGTGACGTTTTTAAATATAAATAATTCCAGCACAAAAATATTTACACAATTCCCTAACATTTTATTGGCCCGTAGCAAGTCTCTGTCCAAAATTTATATCCCAGTAAACTCCCACGCCGAACTACTTTCCGGAACCGTGAATTCTTAAGAAAACGGAAAATAAACACATTTTCTTCATGAATTTATTTCAAATGCTGGAATTATAAGGAATGAATGGCCTTTTTGTTGAATTTATCGGGAATTTCCGGCCTTCGTCCAGTATTCCCGCGACTTTTCCAAGTTTATACCCAATAAATTCCACAAAAAGGCCATTCATTCCTATAATGGCCATTAATGACAGTTTATTTTTGGTTTTCAGAGCTAGATGTATGTTTATGTCTTTGTGCTTGTTTCTAAATACAAATAGGTGACGTGTACACATGATTAACATCCGTACTATATACGGGCTATTGACCTGTGTAAAAATACCGTTGGAAGTGCTGCCCGTGCGACTTTGGATTAATTAATATTACCCAACATGCAAATGTTTTCCTAATTATCGTGTATTTCAATGAATGGCTGACATCTTTGGAACACGTATGTACAACGCATTACAGACGAATCCCTCTAAACCGGACACAAATAAAAGTTAGTTATTCTTAATTATAATAATCGGGTTCATTGTCTTTTATCTCCGCTGAGCATGTTTGCTCGTGATCACAAATCGCCCATGTGTGTCTTTGAATAGTTGCCTGTCTGTTTCACAGTGGAACCTCTCTAAACCGGACACCATGTGGTGTCCGGTTTAGAAAGGTTCCACTGTGTATGGCAAGCCAAATGCACAATACTTTCTCAAGCTCAGGTTTCAGGAATTACTGTGCCTCTGGCTCGCCATAGTATTGTAATGTACCAGGTAACCTGACCTGTATTGACCGAACAGGTACTGACTGATAACATATTGCTGTATCAGACATTGGCCGCATTGACACGATACGAACATCCGGGTTACAACGAAGTGATAACTAACGTTCCATTGGTCGGATGGCATCATGTGACGTTACCGAATGACGTCAGTGTAATGACGCAACGTAAACAAGTCCGCGTTCTGTCCATAAATAACAATGTCATCTGTGGCCATTTTCGAGCATAAAACGTTACCTGGTAAATAGAATACCAGGCTGATGTCGTTTGATATAAAGTTTATCAGGCTCCGCTCGGAAACGGTAGGAATTCCTCGGCAAGCCTCGGAATTCATGCGCGTTTCCTAGCCTTGCCTGATAAACTTTATATCAAATGACACTAGCCTGATGTGCTCTATTTCTCAGTGCAGCACCTGCAAACGTGTTAATGACTCGGAGTTGGTATGTTAAGCAGCAGGAACATATCGATGATTTTCCATGGAGCTGTTATATATCAATACATATGTCAATGTTATCGGATGCAGTTACCATTCAAACTATTACAAACGAGTCTGTCTCAATATCTGAATATAACCACTCAAAACATGGCCTTATTACTTAGATATCAATTGTTGCCTAGAAATTGCCTGTATTTGCCTACAGCAATAACATACACAGTCCATGCAGAGCCTCGCCCATCCCGTTTCCTAAGCCTTGTCAGATATGTTTCCTCATTCACGGCACTAACCTACTATGATAAATAGAATAGTAGGTTAGTTCCGATAATGGGAAAAAATATCTGGCGCGGCACGGAAACGGGATGTGCTCGGCAGAGCCTCGCCCATCCCGTTTCCTAAGCCTTGCCAGATATGTTGTTCTCATTAACGGCACTAACCTACTATTCTCTATATATCAGTGTTCTTTGTATCGATGTCACCACTCTGTGTGTGAAATTTATGGAGACAACGAGGATACTACAACACAAGTCGTTTATTTTCTTATCAGCGACCCATCTCTATATTCATCGATACAAACATTATTGTTCATTGTTTATCAATATTGACATCCATTTTTCAGATGAATATTTCTGTGTTCATATTTTATTGAATGAAAATGATGATTTAAGGACACGGCTATGAAAGTACCTGCCTTATAACACCACCATATTTCGCCGGCATTTTTTTCTCCAATGACTTTTGACGGACCGTATCCGATATGTTTTGGAAATCAATATTGGAGATAGCATAACGGCGATGCAATAAGGGAGATAATGTCGGAGCCGGGCCCGTGATCGACATATCTTACCCCTTCATCTAATGAAAATATGTGCATAGGTGCTCTGGCGCTTGTTTGTAATCGTTGTAAAATAAATACAGTTTTACAAGAATGACAGACATGTGAAAACTGGCATAGCCCTTCTGATATTGTAGCTTTAAAGGTACATGTCCACTTAGTAGTCACAAAATGTTCTTTATATCAGAGACATCATCCGAGACATTGTCTGGCAAATTAAACATTCATGCACCATTACACCACGTATTGATTGGCATTATTATACATTTTATATCATACTTACATTTTCGCATTGATATCAGGGGCAATAACAGTGTTTCCTTAAAACGTTAACAAACATTAATATTTATGCTCTGTATTTATTTTTTGATATACAATGATAATACGTTATAATTTGTCGAAAATATTATGTTTTCAGGTGACGCATTTAATTAGTATAAATAATTAAAACATACCATGTCTCATTTGCATATGAACTGATACCACAGCGAATCACTATCAGTAAAATAAATGTTACTAAATGATTATATCTGTATAGCAGGCACACTTAATTTTTAGAAATGGTGGAATAGTGATACAAGTATACACCTATTTAATTCCTATAAAGAACATGTTGCGCCTACTGAGTGGGCATGTATCTTTAAAGTGACTGTGGCTCAGATGATATATCAGATATCAGATATGCAGTTTTTCGCTTCATACATAGTAAATGACATTTATAGATCAAATGCATCATTTAATTATTAAATGCGAATGATATGTACAAAATAGGTTCATAAATACGATACAAATCTACAATTAACATTTTGTTCATATGCTGTTTCATCACGTTCTGTGTATATCTGTATCCCAGTGTAGCCTGACACTGATCTATATTGCTAGTTACAAACATGGCGGGTATTTCATTGATGGAATGGCGGACTGTGCAGATCCCGATCAGCCTGTGCGGATGCACAGGATGATCTGGATCTGCACTGTTCGCAAAAACACATAAGCCCGATGTCTAATCACAGCCATATTTACGTCCATTGTTTGTTTAAAGCCCCATAATTCCATGTGATCAGAGTAATGAGATCTCCGATACACAAGCAATTAAAAACTCTCCCATTAACAGCAGGCTGCACTATATGGAGTGAGTGGAGCAAACAAATATCGGATCTGGCAAACCAGCATTTATTTGTTTTAATAATAGTTCTCCCCAGTTTATACATTGAGGAACCTGCTCAGGAAAACAGCCCCCATGTAATCAACATTGACCGCTAAATGAGTGATGTCATTTTATGGATGTTTCATACCATCTAGTCAGCAATGGCGACCGATGAAGACCAATGCCACGGTGCGCGAACGGAAGGGTTGGTCACTATGTATGATTGTAGCAAAGGCAATCAGTTCTGTTTTGGGCAGTTTACGGAGAGGATTAATGTGAATACAGCAAATTCCAGTGAGAATTAGTTTAAATGCACAGGGATTGAGAAATGTTTATTGAATGGATCTATCGACATTATGCTTTTCTCTATTGCTCATATGTGC
Organism: Conchocele bisecta; assembly: GCA_029237695.1. Classification (NCBI taxonomy): domain Eukaryota; kingdom Metazoa; phylum Mollusca; class Bivalvia; order Lucinida; family Thyasiridae; genus Conchocele; species Conchocele bisecta. The sequence goes on from CM055268.1 coordinate 67,317,248, forward strand.
CACGCATAGTGCATTCACAGTATGCGGCACAAAGACGGACACCGAGTGTTTTGTGCACACATTGTAGTACATTATCTCACTTCACCCATATTCTCGAATAATGGTGTCCAGGGGGCCGTTTCATTAAACTTGGTACGACTAAAATGTTCGTAAGTGCAAAATTATGGTAATCTGTAAATTTCATATTAACAACGTTATCTTGTAAACAATTATTGGATTTACATTTATTGAGCATAGCCTATGATCAATAAATGTAAATCCATCAATTGAAATTTCAGCAGATCCTAAATGTGCTCTTACATTTTAGTCCTAAGAAGCTTAGTGAAACGGGCCCCAGGGTTATTAAGCAAACCTGACATGGCACTGGATATGTTAATGGGATAAATTACTTGTCCGTATGTACGATTGACAATCCGCTCACTAAAACTCGCGGACTATCTCCTCGTACTTGCGGAAGAACCGTACTCGAAGTATTACTTGTTTAATTGCGATGCAACAATAATGGTGGCCATCTGATGTTTAACATGGCAGAATGGGCCATAATGTGCAACTCATTCGATGATGTTTCACCTCGGGTTTCATTCGTCGTCAACAAGGCATTATTAACATTTTGTAAAAGTGGTTACAATGATATGGTGGCTATTTTGAATGTCCGTCTACTACCTAGCAGACACTTACATCATTGTTGGACGACTGAGATGCGATAACACGTCAACTGACCGTTGTAATGAGTATATATTTGTGCGAAACTGCGTCCATAATAGCCCATAATACCGCATATGTTATATATCATATGCGACAAGCCATGTGATTTTGTAACTGAGAAGAAAAGTCGCGCATCTACTTAGGTACACAAGCACATGAATTGTCTCGCATAAGACACGCCATGTGATTGTGTACCTAAAAACCTGCGCGATTTTTCATGAAACATATTGACAGAAACTGTGATATGTTCTGCAAATGACGTCGAAAGATTACGAAATGTTCGCATTTCGAATAATCTTGTTTACGACATTGTGTCGCAATTCCTGGAACAGTGACATTGCCGGTCAACGGCGTGCCGTTATTGACAACGGCGTGAACTAAACCAATCAACGACGTCGCGCGACGGTACATGCGTTTAATGTAATGTATTGGGTTGCAAAAATTAATGGGTGTAAATATAAGCTCGTAATATCACGATCTTGAATCGATAATTGTTGTGCACATGATCAATTACTAGTAAACCGAATAGTCTGACTATAACGCAGGGCGACTTAAGTAAGTCGTCCTCCGTTATAGCCAGAATATTCTGGTTATGATCTTACAAAATTTCTCAAAACGACAGTTGTCCAATTTTTCTAGCAAGTCAGACTTGTTCTACACTCATTATACATTTCGTGCATTTTCGGATTCAGTAGCCTATTGTCTATCAATCCTGATTTTTCTGCGCTGGGTAAACAAATGGCGGCCATTTTTCAGGATGGCCGCCAATCATTATTGTATTGTTTTAATAAGGACTGTTAACGTTCAATATTATCAATATTAACTGGGTAAATTGCTGTAATTCAGTCACAGTTTGAATGTATGATGATTTAGGATACATCTTACATTTAATTAAATCATAAAATGGCAATATATTTTAAAATTGCTGCCGAAATAGGCAGTTTTTCTGCGAATCACTTGCTGTTACGAACGATTACATACATTCATAAAGTTGAAAAATATATACATTGCTTTCCCACACAAATACATATAAATTACAGGAGATGGTGATGCAATATCCTTCCACAACTGTCAAAAGTTTCAAAATGGCCGCCAAAATGTTCTCGGTTCTTTTTTCTTATCTTTTACTCTATGGGGCTGTTTTAAGCAGCATTTCATGTACAATATTGCATGTATCCAACCAGTTTGATATACAAATCGATTCACTTGATAATAGATACATATCCAGTTATACAATTCTATAATTATATTTTCATATATGGCCGCCTAAATATCCAAGTGTTCAATAATATTGACGATGAAGATGCAGTGTTCAGTAAGTAAACAACAATACTATTGCAATGGATAGAGTGCGCTATAATGTTCATTTTCAAAGAAAATATGGATGGACTTCAATCATTGTGAGTATGTATTAAATGTTTCAAAGTGTTTCTAAAATGCATTGATAAGAATACAATGTTATTATTGAGCTGTCTAGAGAATGTGATTGGTAACAATCACATTTCTCAGAATTAGGCAAGCATTGTGAACATTGGCCGAGGCAGTATCTATGTTACATTGTACGATGGATGGTACGAGTATGCTTATTCCAAGTATGCGTGGCTTTCTCCAACATTAAGAATCCCACAGAGATTTCCTAAAGTACTATACATTAATAGGTAATATCAAAGCTGCATGGAAAGAAACACTTAAAACAGAAAATATTGACATTGGCACACCTGAATATCTAATTTCGAAACTTTTAAAAAATAAAATGGCCAATAAGATATTATATGACATACAAATCGATACAATGCGATTAACTATATTAAAACACACTGTCAAATGGGAAAATGAATTAAATATTCAAAATATTAAATGGAAGAAAATATTTATCTCACCTATCAAAAACAAAAATACTATAAGCACAAAACTAAGAGCATTCCAGTACAAATACCTAATGAGAATAATACCAAATAACTCCTTCCTATTTGTATGTAACTTGAAACCATCAAACTTGTGTTAATTTTGTAATATGAACGTAGATTCAAATAAACATATGTTTTGGGAATGTCAAACTATCCAAACATTTTGGTCGGAAATATATGAATTATTGAAATCGAAACGAAATTACAATGCACATCTAAATTACGAACACATATCATTTTGTAATATTAACGTAGTATCTAAACAAAGGTCGGTTCTAATTAATTTCATTATCCTTCTAGCAAATTTTTTTATATTCAAATTTAAATGTTGCTCAACACTGCCAACACTAAACTCATTCAACATGTATCTACAGAAAACAATCTTAATTGAAGAGACAATTGCGACAATGAAAGATAAACTGTTGCAATTTAATACAAAATGGAATTATTTTCACTTCAACTAACAAAACGTATACCAAAGTACCCACACATAGATATATATATATACTTAATGCCAAAAACGTTCTCTCTTTTTTTTGTTGCATTAACCAAGACCCAAACCCCCGCACCCATGTATACCCACAACACCCATACACATTATCATATAAAAACTCGTTGTTACATGTCACATATACTAAGACAAAAAAATTGTTTTTACCTCTATCAATTGTTCAATCATTTTGTACACATAAATTGTAAAATTGTGTATGCACATGTATGTATTATATGTAACAAAGAGAATACAAAATTGAAATACAAAAAAAAGAATCCCACAGTTGTCTTCACAAATGTGCCAGTAATTTAAAGTAACCCTTGTTCGGGAGTTGCAAACATTGGACAACAAATACAATACATGGTAACGATATATAATTCATGCAGTTACTGGTGTATTCAGTTCTACATTAAACACTACATGTGATGTATGTATATGTCTAATTAAACATTATTGAAACTAATACAACCAAAACTTAACCATACACTGCGTCACAATGACTGTACATTTCAAGATGACCATCAGCATGGTCGCTTTTGTGATTATGATGTGACGGTTCTATCCTTACACTATTAATACAGCTGCAATTTGTTACAATAGTCGATAATTACATCGAGGATATTCCGCATAGTACAGTGGGGTCAGCGTGTAAATGCACACACGAACGAACACGACAGGTTGGTTCGCTACCCACCCAACGTGTATGTTGTTACCACTCAGTTGAACAGTCAAGAGTGTAATAAATTTGAAAGACGACCTTAGGGATTGTTCGTGGATTCAATGTCACATAGGGGTATGTGTACATGTATGTTGCACAGACATGTATATTAGCTACAATACGTGTAGTATGCATATGATCTATATGCATACATTTAAATACGATTCTGCATTCGGGAAACATGTTCAAATGGTACATGCTTATAGTGTTTTAGGTCATTAGAATGACATTGCCTGTTGTAAAATAGAGTAATATATAATCCGAGGGGACCAAGGGCCAGAGAAATACAAAACATGTGGTACACAAACCTGATTCTGACCGCCCGCGTAAATAGTTAGAATATCATGTAGATATTAGTTCAACTGCATAGTAAATCCAGTTTAATGTGTCTAATTAAAGGCTATGTCATATTGTTTACTAGATGGCATTTTGATACATTGCATAATAGGTGGTGTGTATACGTTTATCAGTTTAGGGGGTGTAAACGCACATCGATGGTCCTATGAATGTGTGTGGCAACACGTGATAAAACACAAGCTTGTGTAAACCAAATACTTTTGATTTGGTCATCTTTGGAATAACAGTAACACTAAATATGGTCTCCTGCTATATGTTGTAGTTATATGAATGCAGGTCAGATGTGCATGCTTTTACAACTGGATTGTTGAATTTCTCAGAATGGCTATGTCAGACTACATACATACTAATAGTTGATCCGGTAAGGGGAAATAGTGTGCAATTGTGGCAGAAATCACCAACTTTTGTTCAAATGTCCTTTCATATTTCCTCTTCAAGGACTGATTGAGTACACGCAAATTCGACTTTGATAACAGCCAGTTATTAGTCTAAATCCAAGACGCCTACCAGCTGACCATATTTTGTCATAAAAGTTCTCTCAATTTAAATATTTTTGCGATTTAAATTATTATTGTCTGGTATTGTAACATATGGAATAACTTGGTAATATTTCAGAAGCAGTTTCACCTTTGTGTCATTCCAAGATGGTCGCCAAATGTTGAAAAGTCCATTAGTTTATACATGTTATCACATATATACTAACAGTTGATAGTTGTAGATGGCAATAAATGTTATATGCTGTCTGGACACAGAAAGTCATTTTAGCAAGTATATGATCTAAATGTAATGCACGATTCATCTGCAAAGATTCATGATGTCAATACACTCGTAAAAATGTCCACATGTTTTCATGTTCATTTGATATGTTAAGCTATTTAGAATGCTATATTCAGGTTGTTCAATGCACATTATCGTTCAAGTGAGTCTACTAAGTAATTGGACATTAACATCATTCGCATATATCCAAGATGTCCGCCAAATATCAATAGTTATATTTTCATATCGTTTTTCTCAATTCATATACTTGCTGCTATATAAAAAATATACGTTGTTATGTTTTAATTGACAAGCTGACTTGTTTGACAATGTATTTGACTTTTAACTTTGTCAATGTCCAGTAATAGACATAGATCAAAGATAACCGAAATGAAAATAGGAAAAATAGATTGCAATTGGAATCGGTCATATCTTACTTACAAACGCACATTAAACATATGATACAGGCAAGGACTACATCATATACATATTCAATGTTCTTATTCACTGCATCGTGAGGACATTGGTAAGCCTTTCAAACTGCAAGTAATCACCACATATAGTGGCCACCATTCTATAGATACATACATGACACATATGAGTCTTATTTAGTGTATACAAAGAGTCCGTCTTGCCCATATACACGATAGCATCTCAATTTATATGTACGCAATGGACAAACACGCTTGACTGGATTTGAGTAGTTATTTTAATTAATGATATTACATTAAATAGTCAATATGTAATCACACAGTTTGCCTATATACGTAAGCACGGAGGGGGTATGTGTTTTTTATCTAGTGCAATAAAAGACACACCTAAATGTTCTCTTGGTGTTTTTAAAAAAACAACACCTAAAATATTGACCTAAATAACAAATTAAAACGCATGCCCCCCCCCACCCCTATGCTTCAGTAGACTAGGCAGAACCAAAGTATTTGTTTATAATAAGCGTTCATTGATACAGCATTGATGATAACATTCGTCACATTCTTTGATATATAGTGTTATCATTGATAATCCCATATGTAGCTGCAATGTGAATTAATGAGGCGAATAAACGGATATATTTAACACAATTATACATAGTAATTACTTTTTATACAGGAACTTTGTACATTATACACATATTATATATACACAAGTCATGTTAATTTCACCAGGGTGGTCAATGTATGCAGACATTTTTCGGAATCGTTTTTTATCAAATGATGACACAAGTAATTCAGTCCGTATCCGGAAGTACCTCCCTTTGGTATGACGGGACACCGTCGATATTGTACATGTATACGGTCATAGTTTCTCTGAATGTTGTGTGGAATATCGACTATCACTTTGAAACGATAAGGGATGTAACACCGAATCCGTGTCCAATTATGATTTCCTCTGAGGTAAAACTGGTAGTTGAATAGAATCATGATGTCACAATAAAAATGGAATTAAAATCTTATAATAGACAATGTCTCCATTCATTTCTTTCATCGCACCCGAGTCAGTGATATTAAGATACATGTACACGGAAATAATCATAAATAGCACATTTGGAAAAGATCACTGTTAGAAAATATCATTATGTCTGTGTTGTAGTTTGTATCACCAAGTTCCTTGTGGTAGGTAAGTATAACCAGCCACGTGAGTAGTACCCGGAAGACACAAACCGGAAATGTTGTCGTAGCCATAGTTCGTTCCTTTTGACGTCATTGTATCGTAGTCCGTCGACGGTTGGCTGTAGTAACCACGTGTAGATGGTGACGTAGGCTGTGTGTATGAATTCCGATAGATGTCGCTGTATTCCACGTTCGGCGTATTATCAGATGAAGCCGGTACATATGGCGATGTCGTCTGCTGATGACCGGAAGTCGCGAGTCCATACGTCGGTGTCGCGTGGTAACGGGCCCCGGTGTTGTAGGGATGGTAACCAATCGTCTCAGCTTTCACCGCCACGAAGCCACCGTGTTTCTGGGCGGGCACGTTACCACTGCTGGACTTCACCTTGTTGCGTAATTTACGTCTGCTCGACTATCGTCTGCTGTAGTCGCCCTTAGCGAAGTCGTCTGCCACGGCGGGGTGTATGGCCCAGTAGTTGCTCTTGCCGCAGTCGGAGCGTCCCGCCTTCAGGAAACAGCCGTTGATGCTCAGTGTGTACCGGATGTTGTTCCTCCACGCCCTCTGTTGGCTGTTGTAGTAGGGGAAGTTATCCATGATGTACCGGTAGATGTCGCCCAGCAACAACTTCCCGTCTCGTGAACTCTGTATCGCCATGAAGATGAGCGCGATGCACGAGTGTTGGGGTTTCTCGTGGCTCGTTGCTTCCGGTTTGACGAGCGCCTCGGATGTTTTCGACAACTTCAACAAGGCCTGCAAATTAGGCAATAAGTAATATAGCATATATAAATATTAATATTATAGAAATTAATGGCCTTATTGTGGAATTTATCGGGGTATAAACTTGTAAAAGTCGCGGGAATAATGGACGAAGGCCGGAAGGCCTCGTCCAGTATTCCCGCGACTTTTCCAAGTTTATATTCATCAAGAAAATGCGTTTATTTTCCGTTTTCTTAATAATCATTTTAACTGCGCCTAACGGTTACGGAAAGTAGTTCGGCATGGGAGTTTTCCGGGATATAAATTTTGGACAGAGACTTGCTACGGACCAATCAAATGTTAGGGAATTGTGTAAATATGTTTGTGCTGGAATTATAAAACCAATAACATATTTTCTAAATTTGTATCCAATGGAAAATACAATCCACTGGCTGAAAGCGTCATCCAAATACTAATTTGTATGCAAAGTAATGTCATTGTTTTCACATCTCAATAAATGGAATAATATCGCTAAGTAAAATGTCGTAAACATCGTATACGTGTTCATGTTTCCATGTGTTAATATATTCAGAATGAAATATAAGTATATTTTATATTAAGTATAGTAAATTAATTGTGTTTACCTTGCTGACGTCATCCGTGCTGGCGTCGCTGTGTCTGGACGAGTAGCTGATGTCTATCCCACTGTCCGATGGTGACGGCGTCCGAACGTCCCCGGTGTCCGGGTACTCCTGCTTCACCGGGTACTGGTAGTCCGGCTGTCCAGGCGGGTAGGAGGGGTAAGAAGGTTGGTACTGTGTAACGGCACCATACTGGCGGCTGGAATAATGAGAAAATTTATGTAGCATATGGCAAAGTTGACAGTGTAATATACATTTCTGATTTCTGGAGAAATGGCGCTTACGGCGTATTGGCATCTGCAGTCTGATCGGGATCTCCACTATTTGCCATTTCACCAATAACACCTACCTTGCGTTTAATAATCTACATGAGTGTGATCACGAGCTGCACTGGTCATAAAACAAAACAGGCCCCTTGTCTCAGTCACTTTAGAATATTAACATAACCACACCATGCAGTTTTGATATTCGCTCAGATTAGCCAGTATATGTGGCTAATAAATGGGGCTTATGGGTTTTACGAAGAGTGTATATCCAGATCAGCCGGTGCATCCGCACAGTCTGGTGAGGATCGACACTGTTCGCCTTTCCAACAACGAAACACCCGTCAAGTAATATATAATAGATAAGTATAAGTATCAGACTACGCGAATGTGTTACTTGATCTGGATCTACACTGGTGACAAATCCACAAATCTCTATTTAGTTTACAATTAGTTTATAATTACAACCAGGAAGAAGAGCACATATACAAATGATTTTCTTGGCGCATATGGAGGGAGGCGTCAGGGTAATCCTTAATGTGGGAGGAAACCCACTTAAACAATTGTCATCTGGGTTTTAGCAATAATAATACAGTATACGCATACATGCTGTACTATAGGAATGAATGGCCTTTTTGTGGAATTTATCGGGGTATAAACTTGGAATTACTTGTGCTGGAATTACAGCAATGTATATTGTGGAACCTTGTTAGTTATCCCATCAATGGCCTGATTGACATTGTGCATTGCGGCTGGAGAATGCGTGGCACAACTTGCACTATACTCTGTTTCGCGAAAGCTGCCCAAATGTTGCGGCCATATAAACAATTCAAAGACAATATTTTGTTCGATAATATTAAATTTAAGGAAAATTTAAGAATGAGCCTTCTTTTTATTTCGTGAAATTTTGTCAAATATTTATTTTATTGCGAAAAAACAAGATGTCTATGGCGATTATTTTTTAGAATTTCAGAAATACTGGACCGATTTTTAAAATTTAACTTTTGTTTTCTTAGTTAGATCATTTCCAAGCAATCTAGCTAGGTTTCGGAGTCAATTTACGATTTTTTTTACTCCTCTACCTCCTTTTCCCCCCATGTTAAATTCCCATAGACAATTCAATGTTTCGTAATGAAACCAATATTTGACCAAATTTCACGAAATAAAAAGAAGGCTCATTCTTAAATTTTCGTTTAATTTAATATTATCGAAAAAAAATATTGTTTTTGAATTGTTTATATGGCCGTAAAATTTGGGCAGCTTTCGTGAAACAGACAGTAAGAAACCTGAGTGTATAAATATGTGTTCCCGACACAAAACGTTTCCCAATATTTAGGGCTAGTATGTTTGTGATGAGAACCTGTTACTAACAGTGGCAACATATTTATTGGGACAACATTATTGTGAAACCCGAACTTGTGTCCCAATATTGAGGGCCGTTGTGGTATAAAGTTTCGTCGAAATATACATGGACGACGAGTTGACTACCCCACGTTCAGCATCAACCATACATAATAGTACGTACCTGTAATCCGCCGAGTCGCCGGTGATGTTGTCAATACTGAAGTAATGCATATTTGTAACAAGTTTTGTTTAGATCGACAAACAATAATTGTTGTAATCTGATGTTGCAAACAGATTTTGTTTCAAGTTCAGTATGTCATCAAACAATGTTGAATGCTTTGTGAAGAAACTTACGAAATCTGCGTGTTTTTATCTGAACATTAGTTGTCTTGACAATTCACGCAATATGTGTCACAGCTGATTAATGACATGATAGTGACACGTAGCCAGCGAGTTAATGCTGATTACTAATTGCATTAATTATCAATGGCCACCTAAGTCATCACGGTAAGTAAAGTTCAACAGCCAATTAGCGAAGGGTTTTACACAATGAGCGCATGTAATGTTTACTAATGTAAATGTATATGGTCCAATTAGCGAGGGTGTTACACCGATGCCAATTAAGAATGAGCACAGGGATGGTGGGCAAAGTTATAATACAGTCCTAAGAGTGTACGTCATTGTATTTACAATATTACTACTGTCTGTTTCACGAAACCTGCCCAAATTGTACAGCCATATAAACAATGCAAAAACAATACTGTTTTCGATAATATTAAATTAAAGGAAAATTTAAGAATGAGCCTTCTTTTTATTTCGTGAAATTTAGTCCAATATTGATTTTATTACGGAAATACAATTTCCCCATGTTAAATCCCCATAGACATATTCACTCTGTGCAATGGCCGCCGCTCCTTTTGTCCCGCCTTCGAAGGAAATACGCCTTGTTCTTTTGTTTCCACTTGGCGGGAAGTAGGTCGGCCGGAACTGGAGCACTGTTCTGCGTCGGCGAATAGCTCCAGTTCACTTCGAGGGAAAAGGTGTTGTGTCCACTATGCACTCGGTAGAGAGGCTCGTCGACACATCCTTTCATCAGCGGCGATAATAAATTCGACAGCTCCGCGAGACAATCCAATAAATGCATCTTGCTGTTACGCTGGTCGAGACAAGATTGTGGATAATGAAATAGCTACATGTATGTTAAACTTACCACCGCCTTCATTTAATGCACATATTTCAACAGTATCGCATATATTAGTAAATTGGCCTGACAATTTCGGGGCTCAAATGCCCGGGTTCCGACCTCTTAAATATAAGATAAAAAGCAATGTGATAGAAATGAAAACAATATATAGTGAGCTAAGGCTAGACCCTGATCAGACTGCGCAAATTCCATAAGTCGCATGTACATGTCTTCTAAACCAACAATCCGAAATATCCAAAGTTACCTACAAATCTAGAAATAACGAAAATGGAAAAAAATATTGTAATTTTAGAGATCGAATGGGTAATTGGCATGAACTATGTTAATAGGAACTGTATCGCATCGGCATCGGCATCGGCATCACATCGGCATCGGCATCGGCATCGGCATCGGCATCGGCATCGGCATCGGCATCGGCATCGGCATCGGCATCGGCATCGGCATCGGCATCGGCATCGGCATCGGCATCGGCATCGGCATCGGCATCGGCATCTGGCATCGGCATCTGGCATCGGCATCGGCATCGGCATCGGCATTCCGGCATCGGCATCGGATCGATCGGCATCGGCATCGGCATCGGCATCGGCATCGGCATCGCATCGCATCGCATCGCACGGATAAATTATGGGGCTCGGCAGAGCCTCACCCGCCCCTCGCCCATCCCGTTTCCTTAGCCTCGCCAGATAATTTTTCCCATTCACGGCACTAACCTACTATTCTCTATACGTATATTTCCAAAAGACATGTTTCATTTACATTGGATTCAGTAATTTCTATCTATTGAAGTTTATTCTTCCACACACGACATTTAGCGCCAGGCTGGATGAATATGTGGCGGCCAATTTGGATTTATATGAAGTGTCGGTGACAAGATATTCAGAACTCACATATTTTCCATAAATGACACCGAAATTGACATAACATTCAGAGCACATGCGCAACTCTAGCATGAGCTCTACGTATATTGCCAATTTTCCAAGTTATTTACGGAAAATATGTCAGCTCTGAATATGTTGTCAATTTATGACGTCAGTTGCGGAAAATATGGAATCTTTGCAAAATCAATATCTAGGAAACAAACGAATGCGATAATACGAGGGGGGGGGTAATATTATAGTCATGTCCGATTATTCTGAAACATTCAGCAGATTTTTGTTTTATATTTACACATTTCATTTACATAATCATCCCTTTTAACGACGAATGAAGAATCAATCAATGGTATTAAACTGTATGCATTGAAGACGCATTTACGTTCATCAGTTATATAATTATATACATGAACATAAAGAGGATATTCATATTTTTGCAACGAATATAACATATATGTTCATCGAGTGGTGTGAAATGTCCATATGGACATTTCACACCACTCGAACATATATTAACGGCACTCGTGAAATATGGTCATTTCACACCACTCGATGAACATATATGTCATATTCGTTGCAAAAATATGAATATTCTATTTATCATATACCGCTCCATGGAAAATAGCAGTTGTTTAGACTGTGTACGGTAATGAATGTGTATTTGCAGCCTATTTGCTCTGTTTTCTTTCAGGTGCGCGTTATGAATATAGATAGCGGAAGTAGTCGTATTTTCAACGGATGTTGTTTATTTCATCGATGAGAACATATGACTTTTATTTACATCGTATAACTATGTATTTCATGGGTCGGTATATACTAAATATCTATATTTCCAGAAGTCATTGATACTTTTAGACATATTTGTCACATATTCATTTTTGCACAGCATAAAATGTAAAAACTACATTTTAGCGATGTTCTCGTATATTTGAAATCTGTAATGATGCTGCTATCTGAATGCTATGTAGTAGTTACTGCCCTAATCGAGGTGTTCATGTCTCGGCGAGGTGTTTCATGGGCACATGTAGGTTGTTTAAACACATGAACACATCGATTAGTGCAGTAACTGACTTACACATCTACTTACTGACTACCGTTGGCTAGTATTCAGTGGAAATTGGAATATGACATTAGAGGAACTGTCTCTACAGTTATGACAGACGATCAATAACATCCATGTACGCATGCTGCCAGTGGGATTATACGTGTCCCATTGACACAGTTCTCATTAATATTTGTGGATGGTGTCTAACGTATACGTATACGAAGCAAGCACTCAATATGCTGTATAATATGCATTGGAACATGCTTGCATACATCATACTAATTCACAGAGAATACCAGGCTAGTGTAGTTTGAAATACCAGTTTATCAGGCAATTATCTAGATATCGAAAGACACTAGACTATATTCTTTTATCAGGTAACGATTTAAGCTAGCCAATGATCATATTTAAAACAGTTTTCGTTGAAAAGAACGCGAACTTGTTACGTTACGTGATTAGTCTGACGTCGTTCGGTAACGTCATGTGACGTCGTTCGTCCAATAGAACGCTACTTTTCAATTCGTTGTAACCCGGATATTCATATTAGGTCGATTCCTTATACGATAGTATGTTATCAGTCAGTACGTATTGGATCAATACAAAGCTCGTTTCCCGGTAACACATAAGTAAACAGTACAGTGGAACATCTCGAAAACCGTCACCCTGGGAGGTCCGCATGGTGTCCAGCTTAGATAGGTACCACTGTAACAATAAATGGCAGCGTTAAATGAAGCTTATGCCCTCGCTGTCTGCCTTGATAAAAAAACACAACTCCTCTGTGACCTTGACCTTGCGCGGTCGTACTGGCAGCCTTGATAATGAAATAAGGAATTTAGCATTAGTGCCTTACAAATTTGTCTTATTACAAATAAGGTGAACATAAGTCGTTAGTGACCTTGACCTTGGGCGGTCGGATGCGGGTAGCATGCATAACAAAGCACGATCACATTGTGGCCAAATAGTATCAAAATCGGTGAAGTGTTTCATGAGTTTTTGAAAATGAAAGGTGCTACTAACGTACGTATGCATGTACGTTGTACGTACGTACGCAGTACATGGACTAACGCTATATCCCCTCTTGTCTATCGGCAAGGGGATAATTAAACAGTCCATGCAGATTTGTTCTCATTTTCAACCATGAACAAACTACAATCAATGCCATATACATTAAACGCAATGGGGTCCCCAGGGTGTCCGGTTTAGAGTGTATACATAGCCCACCACGTTTACGTTCGGCAGTTCTCTGTGAAAACATCGACGAAGTGATAAGCACCCGGCCATATAGAATATATTTGTCATTGAAGGGCCTCTCATTGCCTGGTGCAGTGCGTACAACTGTACATGCACGTGCAGCATATGAATGCATATATCTATTATTGGATGGTCAGTTATAAAAGTCATTTATGAGGGGTGTTCAATAATTAATTTCCCAACACATACATGATCCCAATAAAATGAAATGTCATTAATTTAATGAATGAAAACTATTAGCATAATTAAAATAACAATCAAATTTAAAGACACGTGGTCTTAGGTGTGTGCATAAAGTGATGAAACATGTTAATTTTGGAAACAATAATTTAATGGTAGATTTACATGTACTGTCTTAACCAAATCATGCTTATAAGTCGTCTTGAAAAATATCAGCATTTGGTAAAATATGTTTATTATACCAAATCATAAATAGTATTTTAATTTCAAACTAAAAAAAATGTTATGTTTCACAAAGTGTGTTTCCTGGTACTGAAATAGCGAACGGAAATGCGTTACCAACTGATATCCCCTCTTCATCAGAGTCAATTGTAGTACATTGTATATAAGAAAACACTATTCCTTGTATATGTCAGTTGAAGTAAATAAAGCGAAAATTAAAGGAACATTGAATATCTTCGACATCATCTGAAACATCATGTGAGACACTGTTTCTTTAAAATACGTTCGGACATCTCTTTTGTCATATATCATCAGTTGGGTCTCTGTAGAGTGCACATCATTAACAATGTAATCCTTCATATGTTTAGCCACTGTATTTTCACATGCAGTTTCCGTAATAAACCAACTTAAGTGATTTAACTTAAGTGATTGATGCAGTTGTCATTCAACAATGAAACATGCCCTTTTATACGATAATAAAACTATTCTTAGTCAAATGCAGAATATATCATAGTTGTAAACAAGTCCACGTGTACATGCATTTTATTATTATAATGCATACCTTTGACTTTCGTAGGTAGCGTAAAACATATTGTGTCCTGTTTTTGTATAACTGGGATCAAGTGAACAATATTCTCGAGCCACAAAAGCGCTACAGCTATTTTAGTGTATCTTAAATATGCACTGATCACAAGTTATCAATAAGCATAGCTTAAGTTCGACTCCTATGTTCTAAAAGGCCGGCAATAGTAATATTCAATGTAAGTATACACTAGTGTAATACATGTGCAAATCAGACGGGTACAATAAAACACATTAGGTAACCAGTATATGCTTAGTATGATGATGTACTCCTCCAATAAAGCAAATCTAACATTTGTGTTGATGTAATATGATATTTATTAAAACTCCTTAACTGATTTATAAAGAAACTCAGCATAGCCTCTTATGACATCAGTAAACTCGTTAAAAAATATCATATTAAAGGTCCTCTCTATATATATAGCATTGTTTTTGAGACCTGACGAAATATGCCATTTCACGAGTGGGTGTAGGTTTATAACACGTTTCTGTTACTTACTGAACGCCCCTCAATTATATCCCTATTTTTTAACGTTCAGAAAGTGTTTTTCCACGTGCTAAACTATACGTAAACAGAATTATATAGTAGACTACATGTGGGAGATTCACCAGGTAAGCTTTTATTTAAAGTATTTTAACAATGTTCTACTTTATAGTTTAGACATATCTGCCGCCAGTCTGTATATATAATTTTGTTTATACATCTGTCCACGGCATTGACACGATTTATGATTACATATGCGTCACTGGCACGGAGAAGGACATTGTAGCATTTGTAAGGCGAATATGTGTACCTTTATCATCATTCACCATCCAAATTAGCGTTTTATGTTCTACATGTAATCATTCCGCTGATCGCAAAACATCAACAACTGCTACATTGGTGACATGCAGTAAATATAGGAAATGGTATTGACCGAATGGTGACCAACACATGTAATGATCAAACTGCGCGGATGCGCAGACTGATCCGGGCTACGCTAGCCATCATAAGACTGCTTTTCTTAGCCTGTGTTCCTTGTGTCAAGCTATCAATTCACATAATGACCATAGACACATAACGTGTGTGGTTTGCCGTGACGCACGACTTTTTCGTGCCCAGGTTTGCATATAGATGCAAACTTTTCCTTTGTCTACAGAGGTGTCCAAATTGCTTACCAACCTCTGACAAACAATAGAGTCGATGTGTATGGAACGCCAAATCTACATAAACTCAAATATATATTGCTAGCAACAAATATTTGGAGCTAGCAATACATATTTGGAGAGCTCTCGAAATCATTTGGAGAGCTCTCGAAATCAATTAATGATATCTCGAAATCATTTGGAGAGCTCTCGAAATCATTTGGAGCGAGCATTATATAACATTTGATTTGGAGAGCTCCTAAATTCAATTGTAGAGCACTCGAAATCAATTAAAAATATCTCTAAATAATTTAAAGAGCTCTCGAAATCATTTGTAGCGAGCATTATATAAACTTTGAGATTTGGGAGTTTGGAGCTCTCTAAATCATTTGTGTTAGATAACTCGAAATATTTGTTAAGCGAGGAATTATATAACTTGGATTTGGAGAGCTCTCTAAATCATTTGGAGCTATCTCTAAATGATTTGGAGAGCTCTCGAAATCATTGGAGAGCTCTCGAAATCAATTAATGATATCTCGAATCATTTAGAGAGCTCTCGAAATCATTTGTAGCGAGCATTATATAGCTTTGATTTGGAGAGCTCTCCAAATCAAAGCTATATAATGCTCGCTACAAATGATTTCGAGAGCTCTCTAAATGATTTCGAGATATCATTAATTGATTTCGAGAGCTCTCCAAATGATTTCGAGAGCTCTCCAAATGATTTATAGATAGCTCCAAATGATTTAGAGAGCTCTCCAAATCAAATGTTATATTGCTCGCTCCAAATGATTTCGAGAGCTCTCCAAATGATTTCGAGATATCATTAATTGATTTCGAGATATCATTAATTGATTTCGAGAGCTCTCCAAATATTTATTGCTAGCTCCAAATATTTGTTGCTAGCAATATATATTTGAGTTTATGTAGATTTGGCGTTCCATAGATGTGTAAGTAGGTATATGTCAATCTGAACTTTTACAAGTTTATTACAAACCTACATCACGTGTTTATTTTGTTGTTGTTTGGTAGTTTGACACAATAGGTATAGAATATCACATGTGAAACCCTGAATGTCATATGAGAGAGATAGAGGAGAGAGGAGAGAGAGAGAGAGAGAGAGAGAGAGAAAGAGACAGAGGCAGCGACAGAGAGACAGAGAGAGAATTTTATGTTTGCGTACATAACGGCTATAAGAAAATAGTGGATATATTTGCAGAGCACATGCATGCTTTTATAACGATCACGCACCTTAACTTTTTGTTTGCCAACATGGAAATTGTTAAATTATTAAGACATCCTGGTTAAATATTAACTTATAACGTTACAATGCCTCACTTTCAACATATACTCTCGTAATGGGTGCCTCACTAATGGGGCAATATTACTACATGTATTAGGCAATGGTCATGATGCATGCACGCATGGGCGGATTCAGGGGGGGCGAACCCGGCCCCATCCCTAAAATTCGCCGAGTAAAGAATTGCATGCTAGTACCATGTATTCCATGCATTTTTCGGTCGTTGTCTTATTGTTTCAAAATTTAAACGTTTTCAATCAAAAATCATGTCTAAACATACTGTGACAGTGTCAATATTTTTGTGCCAAAAAGTGCCAGAACGCAGGAAATGCGCTGTAGATTTCAAAATAAATTCGGGGGGGGAATGCCCTCGGACCCCCCTAGCGCTATCCCGACTATTTTGCAATACTTGACTACATTATCGAACGAGCATAGTTCGTTCGATAATATAATCAAGTATTGCAAAATAGTTACGCCCCCCACCCACCCCCCCCCCCCCCTCCCCCCCCACCCCCCCCCCCCCCCCCCCCCCCCACCCCCACAACCCGAAATCTTGGATTCGCGCCTACTTACACTGGCAACGGATGACGGCCTTACACATTGAAACACACATGTTGTGGTGTGACACATAGTGTATTTCAGTTGTTATGTGTCTTACCTAGATGCAGATATTTGCTTGTCCTCTTTTGTTCGTGCGAATGCGTCACACATGGTGAAGAATACGTACGAATACATCACACAAATGTGTGACGTTTACGTTTGTCATTACTACCCCTTGCAACAAAAACGAATGTGTCACATGTTACAAAAACTCGAACAAAAATTAATAAAATATTGTCCAGACGAATATGTCACATGAAGTTTCAGAATTTACTAATATCTGTCATACAGTCGAAATATGTGCATTAAATGAAGGAGGCAATGATGCGGTTAATTTAACCTAGTTCATTCTCCTATCACACGAAGCCGGTATGTAATACCGTGAAAAAGGGTGCATTGAGTGTGAGTGCCTTTTTCACGGTCTTACATAAATACATTAGGTCATGCCTTTTGTATCGGTATATTTACGTAAAGCCGAATAAGCATATTACACCCAGCTTACGATTGTGATGATGCATTCCGCAAGGTCACAGTTTAAAGGGGCATGCATGCATTCGAAGGTAAAATATGTCTGAAAATTATGCCATAATATCTGTGTAAATAGTACTAAATACCCGCTCCACAACCCCCCCCCCCCCACCGCATCGCCCCCTCCTCCACCACCCCCCTCCACCCCAACCCCCCCCCCCCCCCCACCCCCCCCCCGAGAAGAAATTATGAGGGGACTTTAAATAAGTATGCTGTTAAATCCAGTAAATGTTAGCAACAGTTAAAGAACCTGTAATGTCACCGCAGTGCGGGACATCATCGGCGGTTAAAGCCCCGGGTGTATGCCCAGATAATGCCCCGCTACTCCCCTGGAGGGGAGTGGTGCGGGAATATACATTGACTGATGATAAAATATGCTTTTAAAATCTAAAGCTGATCTCATGTTAATCATCTAAATAGAACACCCAATGATTGGAACATTATTATATATGAGCCGCGTCGCGCGAAAACCTGTATTCGGGAAATCTTTGGTCAATATGACATTTTGTTACTATGACAATGGTATTTGTGTTTGATGAATTGAACGCTTTTTATTTGATCATGCAATCTTCAATATTCATTAAGATATTATAGTTTATACAACAGGTCGTTTGAGCAAAAGAGACGTCACGTGAAAGCGACGTTATATGACGTTACAGTATCTACCGTTACACATAGAGTATACGCCAACATTTGTAACAACAGTTTGCAAGTTGACATAATCGAACTAGAATCACGTTTGGCATTGAATAATGAATGTAAAGACGGATGAGCTTGAGTCTTTTGGTAACACATGAATGTGCAAAGCGAAACAGTCAAACCGGCAAGTTCATGTACGCGAATTAGGTATGCGGATTTCTTCTTTTTGACGTGTTTACTGAGCGTTTTAACAATTTATAATTGTAGAAAACCACGGAAGTATATTGATTAACTGATTGGTTGACCGTTTAGTTGAACATATACGACCGTTTAGGTCAACATATACAAATGGAAATACACACACATACGGGGAGAACAATACGTTCAACATTAAATTACATTAAAACTAGAGCACAGTCGATGGCGAGCCATCGCAATATACCCACGTTTCCCAAATGCGAAGTTGAAAAGGGGGAGATAATTGATGACCGGGGGTTGAATCTAACATCGAAATTCACTGCGCATTTCACACCATAAGGAAGGCACACACCAAGTTGCAAGTCCCTACCTATTACGGTTAAAACATTTTACTTCTTACAAGAAACGTGACGGACGGACAGGCGGCCGGGCACCCGTCACGAAAACAATATACCCATTTAGTTTTTATGTTTGATGATAGGCACCCTTACTTCCATACGTTACTCACTGTGTACAGTTCACAGTCACTCTAATAGCGTGAGAGCAAAAGCCTGTATCGCTTATATGTAATTTCTACTCCATCGCAGTCTCTCACTCGGCTAGTGGGATACCACCTTCAAGGGTAGCGCTTGGGAGTGTTACGGTAGCAGTTTGTCTTTTGGAGACTCAACTCAAAATGCAAGGGTCCCAATGTACGAAGCAATGAGAGGGTGGAAGATATAAAATAATAACAAGACCCTAAGTCAAGAGATCCTTGATAATCGCCGAACAATACTAGAAGTTCATTACTCTAATATCCCCAACATGTTTCTTTGAAATATAATTACACAGTTATTGTATCTAGTTCTTGATTGTTTGTATTTGTATTGCATTTGTCACGACTTGACAGATTGTCACTAACGTTCCAGGATACTAATGTCCCCAGCATATGTTGCTTTGAAATAACATCCTACCGTATATTTTTCTTATATTAACATGCCATACATGTTGGCGTGCATTCTGATTGATGCTTTTCATATTCAGATAATAGAAATGTCTAATGTTCTCGACATCGTCCCGCTTACAGCTGTACTTGGACCACCTGCTGAAAAAATCGGACCATACAATATCTGGAATAAATGTACGATCGGCGACCCATATCCTGTCGGCAATCGAGAAAGGATTCCCCAGTGACTGACTGGCGAACACTGTATGTTCAGATCAGACGGCGCATATGCACAGATGGGACTTATATGTGGCTATACGAGTCGTAACATCCATGGCATTGTTTTTTTTTTGCAGGAGATATTATTTTCTTAAAATCGGTAAAGGTTGCGCTAAATTGTAATTGTATACATTATATTAGAAAGAAATAATTGAGCAATAGACTGAACATTCGCGTCGAGATAACCAGATCTGAAACATATAGTTGTGCGGGAAACTGGGCCCAGGCTACATCGGTCTACAAATATGCTGCCGACCATCTGTATGTAAATAAAATATGTAGCTTACACAGAGTTTTCACCTGTAAATGGTGGTCGATAACAGTTAATGCCCGATTATAGATATATTTGGGAATGTATCTTACACTGAACTAAGGTTCAAATACAATTTAAACGAATTTATAACGCTCACATTGGTAATAATGCATTACAATAATAAAAACACAGAGGTGCGTTGTTGTTCTGTTCGTTAGATAACTTTAACACCACGGAACAAACCTAACATGGCGGTCTGACAAACGTCGATAATTGGAAATCTCTGCTGAAATTACGTCAGCTAAGTTCACGACGTCATATCTTGTGACGACGTCGTGACATGTAAATATTGAACAGGCGAAACTGACCATCGGTTAACAATTTGTTCCATAATATTTTATATTTAGTTACTAGTATCATGGAAGTTTACATTTCATGCGATAGACTATATCACAGACATGGAGATTAAAAAGTAATATAACAAGAGGCCCAAATGGGCCTGCTTCGCTCATCTAAAATTATTATCCAAATCATAAAGTAAGTCAGAAATGGTCCAGACTGTCTATTACATGTATATATACCATGAAAATTGTTCCAGTCCACCATAGTAATAGTTGGCTTGAAACATAAAAATTGAGAACAATGTAAACAGTATAATGCTTATAAAACAGCATTAACACATTTGATGCAGAACAAATATGAATACATGATAAACAGTATATATAACAGACAGTATGATGCACGAGGAAAAGACGCTTGAAATCACTAATAAACTTGCGGCGGGCGGTCATCTTAAATTATGTAATCATCCGATGTCGACAAAAAATGCTCCAGAGTGATCGTCTTGTCGATACCGTTGAGTTGATATATGACATGACCATAAACGGCAAAATCTGAAATTTGACCCCTACTTGACCCTTCCGGCCCGCCTTTTCTTGACACAGGGGCCACCATTTGAACAAATCTGAAACAGCGTTAAATATCGATCATTCCTACCAAGTGTCATCGAAATCCGTCTGGCTGTTCGTGAGAAGTTGTTTTAAGAATTTTACATACTTTTTGACGGCGGCCATTTTGGATTATGCGATGAGCTCCATTTTAACAAATATATGAAAAGGTTTCACACGCGGACCATAATTGTGAAGTTTGTCCAATATCAGCCCGGCAATTCATGAAAATAAGACGTTTGAAATCTCTAATAAAATAATGACCTTTTGACCTTTCGGCGGTCATCTTGGATTACGTAATGATCAGAGTTCGACATTAAATGCTACAAAGTGATCGTCTTGTCGATACATTTGATTTGATAATGATATGACCATATTCGGTCAAGTTTGAAATTTCCGATTGTGTGACATATTCGTTCATACCAAAATGTGAAACATATTTGGGTGAGATTTTCGGTTTGTGATGTATTCGGCCGAATTCGGCCGAATTCGGCCAGTGTTCACCGAAATGTGTGACGCATTCGCACGAATATATCACACGTGTGATATATTCGTTTCTGTGACATATAAGGTTCAACACATGTTTTACAAGTACATGTGCCAACAACGCATTGGAGTCCTGTTCTTGCTGATGACGGGGAATGGGGTATGAGAAGAATATTGGAATGCACAATAAATACTCTGTACATTATGTGTAATCGATATACAATGTATGTATTATACTAGTTTCATCGATTCCACTGCCTAATTTTATTCGTACATATATGTCAAGAAAACTAAGTTACTTGCATGATTGCCATCTTGAAAGTGTACAAAGTATTCGTCCATGTTTATTCCAACTTAGATTGTTGTTATACAGTTATCTTAATGGGTTTTTTTATTCTTATATTGAAGGATGGGAATTGGCTCGAAGACCTTCCATACCCGGACATATAAGTCCATAAAAGGCCGAATGTGTAAGTGTTTTATGTGATATATGTTTGTGCAAGACGGACAGATGTGTATAAATGTGTGCCGAAATGTGACATTGCTTATGTCCAATACGGTCCTGTAATTCCGCGCAGTGTCCCGGTGCACGGGAGGCTGGAAGAAGAGAGCGGGTAACTGGATATAACATGGTACCAGTGATGCATAGCAAAACGGGTCCCAGGTAGCACCAATCCACCCCTGGCGGCACTTGACACACAAGTTGGTGCCTTACAATCGGTAAAGACACGTGTCACTCGTTCACCGAGTTGCAAAATCCCGGCAGCACCACAACAAAGCGGAGCTAGGCGCAGGCAGGTGAAGCATTCAGTTGAGCTCGAGTATAACATAGCGATGAAATATTGTACTGAACCGGCGTTTACTCCAGTAGGTTCGAATATGTTAAAAGCCTATCAGAAGTCGCCTGTCTGATTCGGTGGTAATACTCGGCGATTACTGATGGCGAATACGAATGGCAAACTCGAATCTGTTTGAACGACTTTCTAACACCACGTTCACTAACACAACTTTCTCTAACACCACCAAAGTAACTGCGGGCCAGACTAGGTGCAAAATAGGGAACCGTAAAGGATGAATCCCATCGTAAATCGTACATTTTATACTTTACATCGTTCGCAAAAAGTACTTACATTTTTCAGTTTCATCAATAACAAAAATGTCACCGCCCCCATTTGTTTTATTTTTATTGCAATCGTATAATTAGGTCATCCAAGATGGCCGCTGAAAGGTAAAAATATCATTCTTCAGTCACCAACTTCATATTGCTGTATCTCATGAACCGCTGGCGGATGTTGGTCAAATGTTACATAGAGAATAGTAGGTTAGTGCCGTGAATGGGAAAAAATATCCGGCAAGGCTCAAGAATTTCTTTATTTCTCATCAGAAGTATATGTTGTGACCACTCGGCGAGACGGTTCAAATGAGTGGTCACAACATATACTTTGGTTCAGAAATAAGGAAAATAGATACAGAATAGTAGGTTAGTGCTGTGAATGGAAAAAAATATCTGGCAAGGCTCAGGAAACGGGATGGGCGACGCTCTGCGAGCACATCTCGTTTCCGTGCCGCGCCAGATATTTTTTCCTATTCACGGCACTAACCTACTATTCTATTTATCTCGTCAACACCTACAAATGGATGTAAAATGCAAAAATTAATATTGATTGGATATCAAAAATGTTTCACGGCACCGTCTTTCACGGCACATACGCACTGTGTTGACGGGATAAAGATATGATTATTTGCTGAAGCATTTTCAAATGTAATAAAAATGGCGGCGCCACACAATCCAAGATGGCCGCCATCCCAAAAGTGGGCCAAATTCTGAACCATTTGCTCATGAAGTGGATCTACACAAAACTTTACAAGATTGATCGACCACTGATGCTCTTTCAGATTTGTTAAAATGGTGACACGTGGTTCATGAAAAGATCATCATTTTATTACCAACTTTGGTTGTGAACAATGTGAAGGATAATATTTACGATTTAGGATGGGGTTTATTCTTTACAGTTCCGTATTTGGCACCTAGTCTGGCCCTCGGTATTTTCAATGAGTATCTGAGAGCTGGATCAAGTTATGCCCCTAAGTGATATGTAATAAATTCAGTATAATAAGTCTGCATACTTTTAATCATCAAATATATGCAGTTGTTAGTTCTATATGAAATAATGTATTTCAGTAAAAATAAATGATTACTCCCTCAAAGTATACTTTGCTAGAAAAGTATACTTTGCAATGTTGATGAAATCGGCTACTTGTGTGTTTGTAATGGTACCCCACACCATATCAAGATTGTTATAAAGTATGCGAATGGGGACATCATCAGAGTGGGGAAGGCACACTTTCATACTTGTATTGGTTACCCTAGTTTCTCGATCAATGACAGCGCAGCATTACGTCTCAATCAATCGCATATTTCAAGGTCTTCGTTAATATCTAATAAAGTAATCGTGACATGTTGCAACACTTGCAAAGCTATATTTATAACCAGATGGTCCGCCTTGTTGACGTAATTACCAGTGATGCGCATCATGTCACCGCGTGCACATGATCGATTAGTTGTAAAACCGCCAATCATGTAATAGTGTCGGGATTTGCAAGCGTGTATGGGGCGGCCCGTTCAAACGTATACAAATAAAATAACATGAGCACGCGATGCGGCGTGACAAACAATAAGTTAGTTATAGTTCATATATTTATTTCTTTATGTAATTTCTCGCTACGAAATCAATGTATTAAACATCATTATGTGAACTATAACTACTGTATTGTATAATGACTGTCACTATCACAAGTCCCATTTCAGCCTCATATACACTACAAAACGTGTGGCATATGAATTGCAAATGTTTTTCTTATGTTTTACATATGAACATCATATGAATTATGTCATATGACATGCATATATGGCACAATGTGCTGTGCACAGTCCGTCACGTATCCAATGTATTATAAAAGCAAGTAAATGATCATAGCGACAAAGTATGTGAAAATCTACATGAACGCAAAACATATTGCAATCAGCTTATATCGAAGTACTACTAACCCTGCTGTACGTTCATGCAAACAATGTGTTTGTGATGGCTTTACAATTACTTAAGGGGTTCAATAATGTGTTTCGCTATTGCAGCTGTTAAGCACCATCGTGTCGCCTGATTAATGAATACTTGTTAGAGAGGGAGACAGGGGGTGGTCAATGACTGTTTGTATCACATTGCAATGCGCATAGCCGTATGTATTTACGAATGCAATACATTGGAACCTCTCTAAACCCGACACCCTGGGGGATTTACAGATGCTCCACTTTAAGTCAGACTTATGACTACGCCAAGGTATGCGGCTGTGCTTTGCGAACGTGAACAGGCATTATCATCATAAATATGTATACACCAATGAAACCCATACCATTAACCCTTTCAACCCTAAGGAACTGGAATGGACAGTGATATGGTAATGTTCCGACCAATCCAATGGTCACAAAATGATTTTCAGATTCATCCATTTATGAAAAGGGGGTGTTTTTGTTCTAAGAAATATTAAAATTACTTTCAAAAAGTGCAGATCCTGATGAGACGGCTCGTTACGAGCCGGCTCATCTGGATCTGCACTTTTTGCATAAACCACTATAGCGGGATTTCGAGTTCAAATGGTTAAGGATACACAGACTGCCTGCGTGGTTATACTGTACTACGTTAAAAGAGCCTTCTATTCGCGTGTATCCTACACAACGTTAAGTTGTCATTTGACAACCCCGTTGCCAGAACCGTAGTTTGTGACTGGAGAATGCTGGGGCGCGTTTCACTAAACTTCGTACGTTAAATATGTTCGTAAGTGCAAATTTAGGATCGTCGGGAAATTTAAATTGATGGATTTACATTTATTGAGCATATGCTGCACTTACGAACATTGTATTCGTACGAAGCTTAGTGAAACGGCCCCCTGGTTATGGCATCTGTGGCCAGTCTAGCATCAGTAGCCGATTTCACCAACATTGCAAAGTATACTTATTTAGCAAAGTATACTTTGAGAGAGAAATTTTCAATTTTAGGATAAATTTATTAATTGTTATTATACTTTGTACCACATGGCTTTTCACTGCTACAGCCACATTTTATAAGTTTGAGCAGGTCTGCAGGAGCCAGGAGTGTATCTTGTGGAACGATTGTTGGTAGAAGAATTGTGTTCCCCACGGGACGATGCCACCCATGCTCAATTGGAGAAAGGGTCGGTGAGTCTGTCTTCAGGCAGTCCCGCCAGGTGGCCACCGCCAGATGACCACGTAGTGCATTCTCCCTGAATGCTGGATCCGTAGGCGGTAGGGAGCAGAGTTTTGGTGGCTCAAGAGTGTGTCGTCTCTTCTTGGTTTGCCATGCCATAACCCGCGCCGCATTGAGAGACTCGCACTTACTCAGCCTGCAGTATGCCAGGATGAAGGACCTTGCTTCCCGACTCAAACTCCTCTAGCTGCTTCTTCCCAAGCTCGATGGCCTGATCAACATTGATGGCATCGTTTGTCATAGCCTCTCCAGTAGCGATGTTGATTAGGCCCATCGGATGCTCCTCTGTGTTCAGGGGGTCAATACACAGCGCCAACTTTTCACGAAGTGCTTGGCGGTCTATCCCATCGTATTTCTTCCGAGCCTTGTCCTCCTCCTTATGCGTAAGCTGTGTGTTTCCCGTGTCTGGGTCTCGCGTCAGCTGGAGGCCACTGGTGAGGGAGAGGCAGTCATGGTAGCTGTATGCCCAGGTCTTGATGCCCTCTGGATTGGTTGATTGGTTGGCGGTAATGAATATTTATTGTATGCCTAATGTATGCCACAACAGCTTTAACATACGATCTGCTATATGATTAGAAAAAAAGTTTTGCACACAAGCGCAATATCCACAACATAAGTTTAATTAAACTTACATACCTTGAGGAACATAAAGTCCATATCGCCAGCCCTCTTGTAGGATATGCGCTGAGCCTCAAAGTGTTCGTCATGTAGAAGTGGTACCATGTGGTAAAAGCGAACGGGGAGGGGGTGGCTTCTCTGTACCGACATATGTGATGATATAGTCCCCCACCTCAGAACAAACAGGCTGTGACATGTCAGATTTGCTGGTACGGGGTATGGTCTCTTGGACTGGCTGAACAGGAGAATTTGAATGTGTCACGATTGTTGCCAAGTCATGGGTTGACACTAACCCATTGGGGCTGCTCAACACTGCATCAAAATTGTCTACAATCACCTGAACAAGTCCTTGCACTGTGACAGGCGATTGTTGCTCGCTGCAGATATTGTGGTATTGCGCTATCGCGGAGGATCGCTTGAAACGCAGCAACTCATAGAAAATATTGATGAAGATGCAGATGAAGATTATTGAAGACATAATTTCAATCACCAGCATAGCATGCTGTTAATATGCTAATAATATTGCCCTGGTAAAAATCTTGGAACTGTCAGGTCCCCAATCTCTGGATATTAATTTGATTCCCTGTTTTAATTGTTAAGTATGTTAATGACTAATCTGACATGTATTTTTATTTATGCAACCACATGAATTAATTCAAAATAGTCTTAAGCCCCAATTATGCGCCAAACATCACACTAATATGTCAATTTCACTTCAAAATGCTGTTCTACTGTGCATGTTCTAGGTAAAATGACCCTCACCATGACATTTGACCTTTTTATTGACCAGATATTGAAAAGGTAACACCAGAAATGGATTCCTCATACCAAAATTAGCTAAAAATGTGGTATCACTCGCGATTGTAGGCCTACTGGTTAAAACGTTGTATTTCTCTGATCAACGGCGGCCATCTTGGATTTCTCGGATTGCCCAAGGATATCCGCTTGATATCCGGCTGATCTACATTGTAGATGCCCCGAGGATGTAGAATCAAGAGAGAAAAAAACTTTTACAGCCGATACAGGGTTAAGCCAAGATATCGACTTTGACTACCTGACTAGCATGCTTTGCTCCATAGACGGTGGTCTATTCTCCCTCGTGACCCGTAACATTAAAATATGGTTCTAAATGTCATGGGCCGAAATGTCATGGTCCGAAAATGCTGTATCAGTTTTAACATACCTTTTAAACTGTCTAAACCGGACACCCTGGGAGATCCCCAGGGTATCCGGTTTAGAGATGTTCCACTGTAAATCAGGCATGTTACCATTCTGATACGTAGTTGGATGCTATGCAATCATGAATAAACGGTATCATCTAAGATAAACGACAAGATAAACCCATTAAAAATATGATCAAATACGTTATATTGGCGTTCGGTTTAGTGAGGTTCCACTGTACTTATCGAAAGTGCTTTTCGAAAACCCCTTCTAACGTTTTACGCTAATTGACGGTCGGTAACGAGGCTGTATACGCACGTAAATGCAATACATCTCTGATTGACTTCCGGTACGCAAATGGTGTGTCAATACAGACGGAATTATGATATATGTGGCTGTAACTGAGTAAATGAGGCTTATGGGTTTTGAGACCAGTGTAGATCCAGGTCAGCCTGTGCATCCGAACAGTCTGATCAGGATCTACACTGTTCGCCATTCCGTCAATGGAACACCCGTCCTGCTTCTAACAAGCAATATAGATCATTATCAGACTACAGAAGTGTGCTATTTGATCAGAGGAGAGACTAATCACAAATCCAATAAGCCTATGGGTTATGCGACCAGTGTAGATCCAGATCAGCCTGTGCATCCGCACAGTCTGATCAGGATCTGCACCGTTCGCTATTCCATCAATGGAATATCCGTCCTGCTTCTAACAAGCAATATAGATCATTATCAGGCTACATAAATGTGCTATTTGATCAGAAGATAGGCTACTCACAAATCTAATAAGCCCCATTTCTCCAGTAACTGTGGAAATTGAACTAATGGCATTTCTGGTTAGTCTAGCACCTGATCTCCGAGCACTCTCTTACAGTCTGATAAATATATTCAATTTGTTAGAAGCATGATATGTGTCTTGTAATATACTGACAAATAGTGAAATCCCTGTTCAAATTGCACGTTTGCTCGTACCGTAAGCCTATTTATTCATTAATTTGTAAGTAAAAACATCTCCATTATATATACATGTACCATAAAATATCACCGTCATCGAGATCAACAGGCACCTCCGTGCTGTCTAATTATGGTCTACACTGTTCGCCATTTAAGCCGCAATCACCAATGATCAGACTCACTTTATAAAATGTTTATGGCAGGATGGTGGCAGGCATGCGATTTGTTTAAATGCAACTTCAACTTTTCTGAACGGACCGCAGTAATCCTAGCTACAATAATCCGCCTCCGATATGTTATATACGGCTCCAATTTGACCCATTCAAAACATGTGAGCAACCGAAGTGCATACCTAAACCTGTTGCACGTAGGTCAAAATTTAGTAAACTGTATATCGCATACCTTTAAGCAAATAATATTTGATGTAGAACTGGTAAATTTCCCAAAATAATAGAACATGGAAATCATTTTCCCATGGAAGCCATCTTTTCTCTTGTTGCTGTTCAACATTCAACATAGCGAAATGAGGCTTTCACATTTACAAGATATACGTGTAAATGTCAGATAAACACCATGACACGGTAAAATAATCAATATCTGCATGTGTATGATCTTTATTAATAATTTAGTGATACAGCTTTGACAGTTTTATATCGCTAACATATCAAACACGCCGGATAACCAATTGAAAAATCACACTTACATGTGTTACATTAAAGAGATGAGGTTAAATTATTACCCTCGCGAGAGGTATGGAGCCGTGTAGCAAATGTGTTTCTACAGTGATCCTAGTACGTGTAATATGAAAATGTGCAGTTTTAGAAAAATGATAACGTAGCGCACCTTGTCGCTTTAGACAGTTCAATATAAGAGCACTATAATGGTGTTTGTTATATAATACGCACGAGTGTTCGATCAGTCAACCATTGTGCCTCTTCCACAAACAATCCATTACGAAATGACATGGATTTCAATTAGTTCGGACGGCAATCAGACTCATGCTGAATGAAAACCAGCCCAGCAGTGATCAGCAGCTAATTTTTTAGTTATCTCCCTTTTTTGTTTTGCGCACTCTACAAACTGAACAATAATGCATGAAGACCTGTTTTCTCGTCTGCTCTGTACACCTTTTCTCGTGTGCTCTGTACACCTTACCTGTAGAGAGAACAATAGAGACTGGGAGAACCATGTGCTAGCATGGGCTAGCATGTGCAGATGTTCAGTGCTTGACCACCGTTGACCAGGTAATTTATACAGGTAAATTACTACATTGGATATTACATTGAAAATATTGTGGTATTATGTGGACCTGTGCAGATATATGTAGATGAACATAGGACTATTAAAAAAAAAATCTGGGCTCCAGTAGCAAGCATTATTATTTTTAAACTTTTTTTTTTCCATTTTTTTTTTTTTCATTTTTTTTTTTTTTTTTTTTTTTTTTTTTTCTTTTTTTTTTTCAAATTATTTTTCAATTTTTGTCTAGTAGCATAAGGTCGTAAGTGCTATATACAGACTATTCACATGTGCATGTGCTAGCATGTGCAACTGACCACTGACCACTTACAGGTAATTTATACAGGTAAATGATTATATTACATTTCCGTAAACTGTGTTGAAAATATTGTGGCAATATGTGGACCTGTGTATATATGATATGTAGATAAATATAGGACTATTAAAAAACATTCTGGGCTCCAGTAGGGAGCATTATTCTTTTATTTTTGTTAAGTTTATTTATTTTTTTTCCATTTTTTTTTTTTTACATTCTTTTTCATTTTTTAACTGACCACTAACTTATTACAGGTAATTTATACAGGTACATTATTATTACATTTCCGTAAACTGTGTTGACAATATTGTGGCAGTATGTGGACCTGTACAGATATATGTAGATAAATATAGGACTATTAACAAAAATTCTGGTCTCCAGTAGCGAGCATTATTATTTTATTTTTGTTTGTATATTACATTTCCGTAAACTGTGTTGAAAATATTGTGGCATTATGTGGACCTGTGCAGATATATGTAGATAAATATTGGACTATTAAAAAAAAAATCTGGGCTCCAGTAGCAAGCATTATTATTTTTAATTTTTAAACTTTTTTTTTCCATTTTTTTTTTTCATTTTTTTTTTTCAAATTCTTTTTCAATTTTTGTCTAGTAGCATAAGGTCGTAAGTGCTATATACAGACTATTATCATATAATAAAACAATTATTGACTAGTGAGCCATAGAATATAATCTGATATTCTATGGCTCACTAGTCAATAATTGTATAATATGTTCGGGCCAGTGAAAATTGCTTTCGGGCCCAGGCTCGAGGTCAAGGCGGGACAAAGCGAGGCATCTGATTCCGCGGAATTCTTGTTTACTTATCTCCCTTTGTTGTTTCGTGCTCTGATTTTGTATCCAGAGCATAACTCGAACACCCTTTGGAATATGTTTATGCCCCACCACGATAGTGGAGGGGGCATTTAGTGTTACCCTTGTCCGTCCGTCCGTCCGTCCGGGCACACATTAGGGTACTTATGGGGTAGGGGGCGTGGTCTAAGACAATGGGTTAGGGTTAGAACACAATGGAACCTAATCCGTACCCCGTAAGCCTATTGTGTCTTACGGGGTATTTCCTTTGATCTTTTCTATAGCAAGTACCCCCTAAGGTCCGAAATGTAAGTTCGTCCGTCCGTCCGTCCGTCCGTCCGTCCGTCCGCACACACGAATGGGTACTTGTTGTAAGCGTACGGGGATCTTATTGGGTAGGGTTAGGATAGTGTTGGGTACTCTTGTTGGGTATTTTTATACAGTAAAAACCCAACAAGTATTCATTCGTAGGAACGTGCGTCCCGTCCTCCCGTCCGTCCGTCCGTCCATCTGTCCGTCCGTCCGTCACAAAACTTTACCACTCGGGTAAATGTCTCATAATTTCTTCATCCTTCGACCGATCTGCTTCATGTTTCATATACACATTGCTCTGATGGTTCACTACCGCCCTGTGCCAAATCCACGTTCGTCCTGCCCCCGCCAAGCCCAGGGTCAAGGTCACATACTTGGTGCTTCAAAAACTTTAACGCTCGTGTTAATATCTTATAATTTCTGTTTTCTTTCACGGATCAGCTTCATATTTCATATACACATTGCTCTAATGGTCCTCTACCGCCTTGTGCCAAATCCACGTTCGTTCTGCCCCCACCAAGCCCAGGGTCAAGGTCACATACTTGGTGCTTCAAAAACTTTAACGCTCAGGTAAATATCTTATAATTTTTGTTTCCATTCACGGATCAACTTCATATTTCATATACGCATTGCTCTAATGGTTCTCTACCGCCCTGTGCCAAATCCACGTTCGTCCTGCCCCCGCCAAGCCCAGGGTCAAGGTCACATACTTAGTGCTTCAAAAACGTTAACGCTCGGGTAAATATCTTATAATTTCTGTTTTCTTTCATGGATCATCTTCATATTTCATATACGCATTGCTCTAATGGTTCTCTACCGCCCTGTGCCAAATCCACGTTCGACCTGCCCCCCGCCAATCCCAGGGTCAAGGTCACATACTTGGTGCTTCAAAACTTTAATGCTCAGGTAAATATCTTATAATTTTTCTTTCCATTCACGGATCAACTTCATATTTCATATATGCGTTGCTCTAATGGTCCTCTACCGCCCTGTGCGAAATCCACGTTCGTCCCGCCCCCGCCAAGCCCAGGGTTAACATCACATACTTATGCTTCAAAAACTTTAACGCTCAGTAAATATCTTATAATTTCTTTCTTTTCTTTCACGGATCAGCTTCATATATCATATATGCATTGCTCTAATGGTCCTCTACCGCCCTGTGCCAAATCCACGTTTGTCCTGCCCCCGCCAAGCCCAGGGTCAAGGTCACATACTTGGTGCTTCAAAAACTTTAACGCTCAGGTAAAAGAAAATTTTGACTTGCAATTTGGCCTCATTTATTATCAAAGCGATATGTGGGACATCCGTGTTCTATGAACACATTTTCTAGTTTATTAAACTTCACACATGCATAGAAGACGACCCAAAGGTGTGTCGCACGTAAGAATGACAACTCTTGCGTCGTTAATTTCTTAGTTATCTCCCTTTGTTGTTTCGTGCACTGATTTCGTGTCTGGAGCATAACTCGAACACCCTTTGGAATATTTTCTTGAAACTTCACACATGCATAGATCACGACCCTAAAGGTGTGTCCCGCAAGAATGACAACTCTTGCATCACTAATTCTTTAGTTATCTCCCTTTGTTTTTCCGTCACTTATTTTGTCTCCGGAGCATAACTCGAACACCCTTTTTTCAAACTACGTGTGTATCTGGGGAGGGGGATACACATGCGCTTGTCGACAAGCGTCCATTTCTAGTTTTAAAGAGACACCGAGATATGTCACATCCCTGCATATAATAGGTAAGGAGTACTAATAGAGCAGCATATTAGTGTTTATGTAAAAGCTTTTAGTGTGTCTTGTTCACCAATGTCGAACACATTGTTCTGTCTGTCCACTTATTTGTAATATTGCATTAAATGCATACTGTCCGAGGGCGTGAAATTGATAATTTTAAATTAACCGGTCAATGTCCCATGGTCTTGTGGTTATAAGTGAACATAGTTACCGGAACTACATGTACACAATGAGAAAATTGACGTCACTGAGAGAAATAAATATATCTTATTTGAGTGAAGATTTAATATGATATGTATTAAGCCCGTTTACTCAAACCAGAAAGAGGGTTTAAGAAATACGATATTGACCCTTTGAACCCGAAAGCCCGCGGTTTACGCAAACAGTGCAGATCCAGATGAGCCGGCTCGTAACGAGCCGTCTCATCAGGATCTGCACTGTTTGCCAGTAATTTTCATATTTTGGAAAACCAAAAATACCCCCTTTTCATAAATGGACTAATCTGAAAATCATTTTGTGACGGTTGGATTGGTTGCTAAATTAACAGAACAGAACAGAACATATCCTTTATTTGGCAATGATCTCAGACCACGTAGTGGTATATGAGTGCATACATGTACAAGCATAATTTATTATGAACAACAACAACAGCATGGCGAGAGTTATGTGGAAGTACTGTACTCGGTCTAATTTATCAGCGAACTTGTTTGCAGGCAAATTTAGTTAAATAGTCAACATCTATATATTTTGCAATGATTCGGCTTGATGGTATTTATCAGTAGCGAGTATTGACTGGGAGAAATTCATCAAGCATTATATGTAAAAGAACGTGGTCAGTAAGCATGGATCCGAATCAGAACAATTTGTTTAAACACAGTTGGACAATAATTCCAATTCTTAGAAACTCATCTACGAGTTTTATAGGAGTTAGAGATTTGGTAAAATTTAATGCTACGTCAAACATTTTACAATTAAATATACAAGCATATAGAAAACTGGTTGCAAGTATATTCGATTGCAAAAAAAGACCCGCACATCCCTGTGTGTCTCAGTCTCCAGGAATATGGAGAACGAGACAGGGCATGTCAGGATGAATACACGGTGAATTGTAGTGGGACACACTCTCATCAGATAGCGAAAATCGAAAGTTGGTGAGAGTATGTATGCCACTTAATACATAAGTTATTATACAGTTTCTCGTAAGTTAGACATCGTAGTATGGGTGTGCCTGTATTGGTTGGATGCGGACCGCATGCACAACGACAACTCATATATTTGTGTATGCGGCCTTCACCCTCCACTAGCATGCATATCGTGTCGTTATTTACCATGCAAATATCATATCAATCCTTCATGCATATTGATAGGTGTGAACAATGTACATCTTGATTTACTAGTATGTGACTGAACAACAGTATATTGTGTTTGCTCATAATTGTCAGTAGTATAATATCTACAATTAGTGTAGCCCCGGATGAGATTGCTCAAAGTAAGCCATCCCAACAGGATCTGCACCACTTGTGAATGACTCTGTGATGTATGATTACTATTGAACTATAATACAAAAGTCATAAATAACAAAATTATGAACATGTGAATTACTTTATAATCTAGGAGGTACATTTAAGTCAATAGTTATTGGAAAAAACGCATAATCTCAGCAATAAAGATGCTCAACCGTCGTAACTGTATTTCTGACTTGCAATTGAGAAGTTCTTTGAATTTTATAACATTTGGATGCCGATAATAGTAACGTTTGATATACAATTTTCGTTTATCCGAGAGATGTGGACAGACTAGCAGATAATGAAATTCGTCACCCAAATCATTTTTATTACATATGGTACACTTACGTTCAGAATGGGGTATCCCTAACCATACCTGTCTCGATTGGGAGTTTATGATTCACCATGGGGTATCCCTAACCATCTACCTGTCTCGATTGGGAGTTTATGATTACCTGTTCTAAATCTTACAATATTATAGTACAATGATGATTGTGGTAAACATGTGAAGTATCCTTCTATATTTGTGTTATCTTTGAATAAATTATACATCTTACCTTTGTTAGATTCCGAGACACGTGAATGCCAGTTTTGGATAAATTGATCCATTAGAGTATGTTTAATTTTATTTTTACTTAGTTCCTGCATATTATAGTCTAGATTATTCCCCGTTTCATTTACTATATGTTTTATGAACTGTAACCATTTAAAATTAGTGTTTTCAAGGTTCGAAATATATTCTAACATCAGATATGATAATTTAGTCTGTTGCCATTTACTATTCTATTCCAAAAACCTAACATCCTGGTTTTAATAGTAATCGATATTGGATGTCTACCGAGCTCGGCATATAACATGTATAACGGTGTGGATTTACGACTTTTTGTTATTCGTCTTAAAAAGTCGGTATGTATTCGCTCCAGGATATCTAGATTGTCGTAGCCCCAAACTTCACACCCGTATGTCAGAATTGGTAGAATTGTATGGTCGAATAATTTTAGTTGGAGATCAATTGGTAGATCCAAGTTGTTAATACGTGTATATAGTAAAAATGTTGCCTTTTTTGCTTGTTGTGCTATATGTTTTCGGGCATTAAGAAAACTTCCGCTCCTTGAAAAGTATACACCAAGGTATTTGTACTCATTAACTATCTCTATTATTTCATTACCGATACAAAAATTATATTTTTTATTATTGTTAGTACCAAATACTATGACTTTAGTCTTGCTTATATTTATCTTTAGCTTCCATTCATTGCAATATAGCTGGAAATCGTTTAGACACCTTTGAAAACTGTTTTCGTCTTCGGCAATAATTATGGTATCGTCTGCGTACAACAGAATCTAATTATTTTTATGAAAAAGGATGAATCTATCGTTCGGTGGTGAATTTTGATACCGTCATTATTATTGGCCGATAGTGACATTTCAAGGTCATTCAAAAATAGTGAAAACAATATTGGTGACAAGTTTTCTGCCTGTCTGACTCCACAAAAGCTTGTAAATAATTGGGAAGTTTCGTTATTGTTTGAAACACACGATTTAATACCGTCGTACATATTATATATAACTCTGAAAAATAAACCATTTACGTTGGTAAATGAACAGTATAACTTCTTTTTCTGTTTCCTCATTAGTTCTATTAATAAATGTAACACAAAAATATGGTCAGTTGTTGAGTATCCTTTCCTAAAACCAGCTTGATTATTTGACAAATATTCGTTATAATCGACAAATTTCGTTAAACGTTTGTTTAGTAGCGCAGTAAACAATTTACCCAGACAACTAAGGATTGTGATTGGCCTGTAATTTGCAGGATTTTCAACGTCACCTTTGTTTTTGAAAATAGGTTTAATTGTCCCGATTGGCCATGACTCTGGCAGTATACCTGTTGAAAGCATATTAAAAAGTGATACATATACGGGTAGCAAAATAGTTTGTGTGGTTTTAATGTATTCGTTTAAAATGTTGTCAGTACCACAGGCTTTCGCGTCTTTTAGTGTTTTGATTACATCTACTATTTCACGCTCAGTTATTGGACAATTTAGTATTTCGTCATCCTCACTAACGTCAAAATTTACTAGCGGATCATCCTCATCGCTGTCATTATGCTGAGATGCGTTAACCTCTCTAAAATAGTTGTATAACTCGTCGAGCGGTGGGGCTTTATTTGGACCTTTTGTTTTGAATTTATTGAGGAATTTCCAATATTCCTTCGGTTTACATTTCTGTAAGTTTCTCAGTTTTTGTTGCGATACGTGTTTATATTTGCGTATATGTTTATTCATAACCATTTTATAGTTTTTGCTAAGCACGAGTTAGGTTAGTTTTATCCACTTCCTGTTTGCTAATATGAAACTTCTTTTTAGCCTGGTTATATATTATTCTTGCATTTCTGCATTGGTGCCAAACCACGGCTTGTCGGTACTATTACGTTTATTATTGACATGGTTATGCGGACATGAGAATGTGCGTTTCGCGGATTCATCAAAAATTGATGACATTGTTTGTGTTATATGGTTTAATTTGTGTTTAGAAGGATTTATGTTACAGTCTGCTAATTCTGCATGTAGTTCGGACATATCGGCTTGACTAACATTATTGACAAATTCTAATAATTTGTCTTCGTTCCACTTACACTTTGACTTAATTTCATTTGCGTTAGATGTATGTGCTTTATCGGGGCCGCAAGTAAGCTGTTGCTTTAAAGTTAGGCTAATTCTTAAAAGTGAATGTCCATCTGAGAGCAAGGTATCTGTATCTAAAACTTCAAAGTAATTAACCAACTTCATACACTGATATTATCCATTCCAGTTACTTAGGGGTGAAAGGGTTAAACCAAAACAAATTATACATTGTAATTATTGCATAAGCACACTATAATACAATGAAGCTGTATTGATCAAGTGTTGATCTCATAATGTCTTGCTATCGGCAATCGCATATTTATCATACTAATGTAGTATCATGTTTTATACACTGCTATTAAAGGTCGGCATTGTGTAATAAATGATTCTACACTGGCATGCAGTATGCACGAACGCGTGGCCGCATACAATGGCAAGCCAAATGCACAATACTAGTAATGCCTCAACCTCGGGGTTGGGGAATTGTTGAGCACACCGATACCGCAAATATAAGGTTCGACCATGCCCAGCCGTGGGTAAACGTTTGCTGTGGCACGAGGGAACTGTTTCAACCCCAAGGCCTTAAGCCGCGGGTTCAAACAGTTCCCGAGTGCCACGGCAAACGTTTACCCATAATGTTAATGTTATAGTTCCGTCGGAAATATCATGTAATTAGAACATATATGCAGTACTTTCGGTACTTTGATAACCCGTTCCATTCAAACAGCTGATTTACGTATAAATAATCCGGGGCAGTAGTACACGTCGCGTGATGCAGGTGCCCCATCCTCCAAACCAATTTCAAAATTTCAGTGCGACCGTTGTGATCTGGTCTTGTTACGTAATGGCGCGTTCTTGTAACGTCATGATACACATGCATTACGTGGGTCTACAGCCGTGGTCAAACAGCACGCGCTGTACGTTTGAACACGGCTGTAAGCGGCTTCGAACAACGACAGTCATGTAACAATCTGGGTTTGAGAGCTCAAACCCGACATTAGGAAAAACTATCAATCGAGATCACAATTGGTGCTTTTTGAAAAACATGTCATCGCGATCTCGATTGGTAGTTACTCACCAATTATTGCACAATAATTCCTCAAACACGGGTTTGGACATTAAACCAGGGTTTGAGGAATTATTATGTATTTGGCTTGCCATATAGGCTATGGGCTACCAGGACCCCCCGTGCACCCACCCCCACCCCCCCCCCCCCCACAACATTTGTACGCCATGTTTTTTTTGTTCCTTGGGGTATACTAAATACTTTAAAAAATGTTAACATAAAAAATCTTGGGTCCCACATCTATTTTTAGCCAAATATGCAAATTATGCAAATGCCGCCATTTTTTTGAAAATTCATTTTGTACATATCTTTCTTATTAAAAGTGCTAGAAGAACAGTTAAGGTGTCTACATATATGTTTTAATGGTCAAGGAGTTCATTAAACACAATACCGATTTGATGGGATAATTTCCTAAGTCATGAATATGCAAATTAGGCGTAAAAAGATAAAAAAAATACATTTTCATTTATAAACTTCGTACTAAATATTTCTAAAAGCTTATATTAATCATTTTTTTAGAACTGAAGCAGTCTAAGTTATTACACTACATGTCTGCTTTATAATAGAAACATTATATCATGTATTGTGACCTCATATTGCTATGCAAATGAGATTACGGCCATTGCATAAATTTCTCATTTCCCGGCATTTTTGAAAAAAAATATGTTTCCACATATCTTTCTTATTAATTAAGCTAGAAGAACATTTAAGGTGCCTAGATATATGTTTTCATGGTCAAGGAGTTCATTAAACATAATACCAATTTGATTGGAATACCTTCCAAAGTCATGAATATGCATAGCATACAATTTACATTATATCTTAAAAAATAAAACATATTTCTGTATCATGTTTATTTACAAACAAATCTTTGTTTACTCTATATAGTTGGCTCTATGGCCATGAGTTTTTGTTCATTAAGTCACACTGTCTAATCACTGTCATCTGCATCCTCGTCAGAATATACAGGCCACATCTCACCAGATTCTTCTTCATCTGATGTGTCACAATCCTGTATATTCTCGATGATGTCTATGAGTCGTTTGGGTAGAATTCAGTTTAGCAGGTTGTCTCCCTTGTCAGAATGTAATCGCCAGTTGTAGTGTCTGTTCTCTTAAGAAAGTGTGCACTTCTACAATTGCTAATATTAAACAGCTATAATAAATGTTGTTGACATAAACAATCAGCTATAAATATACATGGGCGTTATGTAGGTACATGTATGTTCCACTTGGATTATACATACGGACATACCAGCTGATTATCACAAAATGTATTACATCTTCTCCCTAGCTCAGTTTGTACGTAGTCGGAGAATAATCGAACCATCTCTCTTCCGGCGCCGCTTTTGTTGTTTTCTAGGTTCATTGGCGTACTGCCGTCTATTTACCATGCTACATGTATACTGTATATGAGCCAGTACATGGGAAACCATACCACTTGGTAATGCCACCAGGTTAGCTTCAGATCAGCCTAAAACCTACGGCGTGCGCACGCGAAAGTAAAATATATTTCCATGTCCCCACTGTGCCACCGTACAAAACGCATTCCCAGCGAGCATGCGCATATATTTACTTCTGACCGCGAGATCGCGAGATTGCGAGATCGCGAGAATGCGAGTTCGTGAGATCGCGAGGCGAGATTGCGAGATCGCGAGGCGAGATTGCGAGATTGAATCTCGCGTTTTCGCCTCGCGATTTCGCCTCGCGTTCTCGCATTCTCGCGATCTCGCTTCGCGTTCTCACGATCTCGCGATCTCGCGATCTCGCGATCTTGCCTCGCGTTCTCGCAATCTCGCGATCTCGTGTATATGTCGAGAGAGCGAGGACGCGAGAATGTAACATGGCCCTAACAGGACACCGTAGCATCCGGACCCAGTTTATTTATTGGGAGCAACATAGATGGTTCACTGACGGAACGGCGAACGGTATATAGTGTGGTGGCTCGTTAGGGACATTTCGTCTCTTTGTTTCTTCGTGGCGACGCAACGAAGATTAGCGTGGCGAAGAAACGAAGTAGCGAAGTTTAATTGTGAAACTTCGTCTTTTCGCCATGCTATTTATCGTCTCTTCGCCCCCTATAAGGTCGATAATTTACGCCATGTAAATTTACGCCTTGCAAAGTAGCGCCCCTTAATCTTCGTTTCGTCGCTACGCTGTGGCGAAGTTAAGTGCCCTTAATAGTCGTTTCTTCGTTTCTTCGTTTCTTCGTCTTCGGAACGAAGGAACGATAATTAGCAACAGTACATGCCCACTCAGTAGGCACAAAATGTTCTTTATATCAGAGACATCACCTGGGACTTTTTTTGGCAAAATAAACATTAATTCACCTTTACCCCACGTATTGATTGGCATTATTATACATTCTATAGCAGACGTAAATGTCCACACTGATATCAGGGGCGATAACCGTGTTTCTTTAAAATGTTAACGGATTTTACTATTTATTCTCTGTATTTATTGTTTGATGTGCAATGAGCATACTTTATAATCTGTTGAAAATTATATTTGTTCAGGTGATTCATTTAATTAGTATCATGCCTCATTTGCGTATGAAAATAGCCTGATACCACCGCGAGTCACTATCAGTAAAATAAATATTAATAAATGATTATATATTTATAGCGGGCACTTTAAAGAACATGTTGTGCCTACTGAGTGGGCATGTACCTTTAAACTTCGCTACTTCGTTTCTTCGCCACGCTAATCTTCGTTCCGTCGCCAC
The DNA here is from genome assembly GCA_029237695.1 of Conchocele bisecta. Taxonomy (NCBI): domain Eukaryota; kingdom Metazoa; phylum Mollusca; class Bivalvia; order Lucinida; family Thyasiridae; genus Conchocele; species Conchocele bisecta. Next base: position 67,358,723 of record CM055268.1, read on the forward strand.
GAAGAAACGAAATGTCCTTAACGAGCCACCATAATAGGTCAAATTAACATTTTGTTACCATGACAATGGTAGTTGTATGATAAATTGAATACTTTTTATTTGATCATGATATCTGCAATATTCATTAAGATATTATATTTTATACAACACCACTATTCAGGTCGTTTGAGCAAATGAGACGTCACGTAAAAGCGACGTCAAACGTCGTCAAAACGACGTCAAAACGACGTTATAATATCTAGGTATCTACCGGTACACATATAGTATACGCCAACATTTACAACAGTTTGCAAGTTGACAAACTAGAAGCATGTTTGGCATTGAATAATGAATGTATAGACGGGTGAGCTTGATTTTGTTGCTAATACATGAAAGTGAAAAGCGACAAAGACAAACCGGCAAGTTCATGTACCAGCAAGTATAAACGTGTACGCGTGTACTGCGGATTCGGTATGCGGATTTATTCTTTTTGACGTCCTGCTTACTGAGCGTTTTAATAATTTATAATTGTAGAAAACCACAGGAATATATGAAACAGACAGTAATATTTACTGTCCATGTATGTCATTTCTGTATTGATTAACTGGTTGGTTCATTGGGCTATACGACACTTTAGCAAATACATATGGGAATACAACTGTAAATGGGGAGGACAATACGTTGAACATTAAAGGTATTTGCCCACTCAGTAGGCATACACTGTTCTTTATAGATATTATTGTATATTCTGTAGATATGAAATTTTCAGGCAAAATAAACATTCATTTCACCATAAAACCCCACGTACTGATTGGCATTACTATACAATTTATACCAGATGTAAATTTCCACGCTGATATCAGGGGCGATAATAGTGTTTCCTTAAAATGTTAACGGATATTGCTATTTATTCTCTGTATTTATTTGTTGATGTGTAATGATCATACCTGAAAACATGTTACCTGACACGCATGCATCAATATACTTACATAAGAAAGTTAATTTCATCAAGATTACGTCGATCTTTCCCCAATTTCAAATTAAAATCACAAAGAGAAAACGGAAATGGCGGGATAACCTAAACACAATTGGAGCACATCGGGGATTATAGATTAACCAGACCTCCGCTTTGGCGAAAAGATCCGAGATAGTTCCGAATGAGTCAGGTCGGCTGTTTTCCAGCGTATTACTGTATCTGTGGCTACCGCTATGCAGTAACGCGGGAACCAGGCCCAGTGTAATTTGACACGGACGCTAATAAAGGATGTCAGTTGTCAACACTCCGAGCGCGCACGAGAATCTTGACCTAGAATTATGCGATGTTGATGAAATTGCACGTACGCCCAGCCCAACCTAAACACATACGCAAAATTAATCGTCTAGGATATAAACTGATTAATTAGTTAGGCCTAAACATGTCGCAAATAAAGGTTAAACTGAATTAAGTTGGTGTGGAAATCAGATCAGCTGCTCTTCCATTGGCGTATCTATAGGCTAACGTAGAGATAGATCTGCTGACAGTGAGTCACTTTTTAGTGTATACCAATCGGGTTTCGACGTCGGGCTGACGTTGGATTTGAGTCGCCGACGTCGCGACCTGGATCCAACCTAGATCCGACGTCGTACCGACGTCGTGTGTTTGCTGGGTATGAGCCGACTATGTATTTTTCATGTCGGCTGTAATCGGCCACCTGTATGTTTGCTGTCTATGTCACGCTAACCTTCATTTGAATGTGACAAGCCTTAACTTACAATATCGGTAATCCAATAATTAGACACACTCAGATAAATCTGCATTCATGTATATAACAATGTGTTACGTACGTGTGCATATTGCATCATATTTATATTAAGCAAGTCTTTGTTTACAGATGTTGTTCTATGGAAAACGATTTAATTTGTATTGACAATACTCTCTGCACTGTTTGTCGCAAATTTAAAACTCACGGGGAAATGAACTTTCGGCACATGCGCAATATAAGATATCAACTTTGGTTTAAACGTGTTTACTTATTGGGGGCCGGTTAGTGCCGACGGCCGGTCAGACCCGACCCCGCTCTAACATTTTTGCAGACATGATTTGTTACCGCAATATCAGCTTGTTACACCGCCTTGTGTTTGTTTTGGGAGTGTTACGTTAGCATTTTGTCTTTTGGACAGTTAACTCGCCTTGCAGTGAGCGAGCAACTGAACTTCGAAGTCAGAGTGCAAATCTCAGCTGAAATTACGTCAGCTAAGTTAACGACGTCATATCTTGTGACGTCGCCAGACTCCCGAAGACAGGTTTTCTCGCGACGCGGCTCATATAGTCCCTAATTAGACTGCACCGATGCGAATACTGATTTGGGTCTCAGTGGAGCGCCGTGGCGTAATGGTTAGTGTGTCGGACTACTGATCCAAGGGTCGTGGGTTCGAGCCTGACTAGCGGCGTGCGTTGTGTCCTTGAGCAAGACACTTTATCCACACTGCTCCAGTTCACCCAGCTGTAAATGGGTACCGATAATTCGTAGTTGCTCTGTAAATACGAATTACCGGCTTCTCTCAAAAATCTCTACCTCCGTTCTTTCTCCCATTCTTGGGAGACGGCATGCAAGGTCCTAGAGCCAGTGCCGCCGTTAAATATAAGCAAAAAAAAAAAAAAAAAAGATTTGGGTCTCACAGATAGCAAACTTGAATGTAATAAGCCCATTTCAACGGAGCCCCGAGGGGACGTAGAATTGTTTTTGTTTTATTAATTCGTTCCCACGAAAGAATAATTCGTTCCCACGAAATAACAATTCGTTCTCTCAATTTAACAATTCGTTCCCACGAAATAACAATTAGTTCCCATGGGAACGAATTGTTAATGCGAGGGAACGAATTGTTATATCGTAGGAACGAATTGTTAATTCGAGGGAACGAATTGTTAAATTGAGGGAACGAATTGTCATTTCGTGGGAACGAATTGTCATTTCGTGGGGACGAATTGTTAATTGGAGGGAACGAATTGTTATATCGTGGGAACGAATTGTTAATTCAAGGCAACGAATTGTTAAATTGACGGAACGATTTGTTATTTCCTGGGAACGAATTAATAAAAACAATTAATTACACGTCCCCTGCGGCGCTCCGTATATCCGGGTCACACTGACAGCAAATGTAATAAGCCCATTTCGCCAGTTTCAGTAACGAATCATTCTTATAAAGTAAATGATTTCCAATTAAAAGCACGGAACTGCTCACTGGGTCTGCGTGTAACTGCAATAAAGCATGTTGTGTTGGAGACTGGACAAATTACATGAGTACATGTACCATAATTGGGGCTATTCAAACGGATCAATGGAAACGTAAAGAGTGCAATACGCATTAGGAACAAACAACTTCGTACGTCATGTGGTTCGCCCGCATTACAAAATGGACGTATGATCATTCTTGTAGATTCTAGTCGTATGTGGATGGGATATTAAGAAATGTGGTGTATGTTATTTGCGACAGGTGTATATCCAGATCAGCCTGTGCATCCGCACAGTCTGATCTGGATCTACACCGGTCGCCATTCAGTCAGTGAAACACCTGGCCGCTCCTAACAGACAGTATACAATCATGTTGGTATTTACCATGTGGACGGACTGTGCTATTACATCACGAGATACAATGGTCATAAATCACATAAGCCCCATTTCTCCAGCCACAGCCACACTCATTAATATTCGAATCCAATCGTATTGCTGACGGCAGTAATGTTAGTTCAGTGATTAAGTGGCGAACAGTGTAGTCCAAATCAGATCAGATGCTCAGGCTGATCCGGGACTACACTGGTCGCAAAAATCGTAATGTACAAATTGTTCAGACGGTGGCCCAGTTACAACCAGCGTAGAATCTGATCAATCTGCACTGTAGAACCGCCTAGTGTTCATCAACCCTTACTGTCCAGTTAAGAAGCCGGTAATGTCGGCTCGAATAACTCCTGTTACTAGTACCATTGGCCTCCGAAGAACATTCAACATTTCATAGACATTTAAAACTGGTGAACACTAGGGGTTCACATCAACATTGATGTCAACATTGATGTCAACCCCTAGTGTTCACCAGTTTTACATGTCTATGAAACTTTCATGAAATGTTCAACGTTCTTCGGAGATCAACGGTACTCGTAATAAAAGTTCCAGAAAGTTAGTCGAGCCTACATTGCCGGCCACATTTCACACGTGGACACGAATTTTTGGCCATTAAACACATTACATCTAAAAAATATTTAAAAGTAAGTACTTTTTTATCAATAATAAAAAAGTGACCCTCCCCCAAAAAAAGTATTTGATGAAATTCCATTTTATTTAAATATTTTTTTTATTTGTCGACGGTTTTTCAAAATTTAACTTTTGTTTTCTTAGTTACATCATTTTCAAGCTATCTTGCCAGGTTTTGGAGTCAATTTCTAAAAAAAAACGTTTTTTGGATCCTTCAGGATAAAAAAAAAAAAGTTTTGGAAACTGACTCCCCATGTTAAATTCCCATAGGAAAATCGTGTTTTCGCAATAAAATCAATATTTGATGGAATTTCATCAAATAAAATTGTTTCGGGAGGGTGACTTTTTTGTTATTGATGAAAAAGTACTTACCTTTAAATATTGTTTAGATGTAATGTGTTTCATGGCCAAATGTTCGTCGGCAGCAAAACGTGGAACAGACAGTAAGCGTCGATGAACAATAGGCGGTTCTACAACTGCACAACATATGTGCGGCCTGACCGCGGGGATGGCCATTCAGTCACTAATTTAGCGTTATTGATGTCATAAAGACGACTGTGATCTATCCTGACTGTGGTGCTGAGGAGCGTGATCTACGAACTCTTTCAAATTGATGTTGCGTTTCACATCCCAAGATTACAGCGGCTATCCAAATACAGTGAAACCTCAACCGGAGAGCCTGGGAGGTCCCCGGTTAGAGATGTTCCACTATACACCAGGGCCCGGTTGTTCAAAACATCCGTTAGCTTAACGGACTGTTAAATCCTTAACTGAATGGTTAAAATCTCTGTTTTAACAGAGATTTTAACCATTCAGTTAAGGATTTAACAGTCCGTTAAGGATTTAACAGTCCGTTAAGCTAACTGGTGTTTTGAACAACCGGGCCCAGGCATATATTCATTCTGGAACATACGTACAGTGTACATCTTTTACAATCATGAACGTGCAGTATTATCTGTGATGCGTTATCAAGAAACCTCTCACAATGAGATCACATATATTATCTCGGTGTCCGGTTTAGAGAGGTTCCAATGTATTATATTATGATGTCTCTTTTCCCAGCCAGAGCTACATACATAGGACTACATAGAAGCTGGGTCATAAGAGTATGTATTTGTATGGGGCGCCGTTTTACTATTTATTCGGTATTTATGGATATCCATAATTCGATTTTTGGACATCCATAATTCCGTGGGCGCCGTTTTACTATTTCCATAAATACCGGATACATGTAAATAGAGAATAGTAGGTTTGTGCCGTGAATGGGAAAAAATATCTGGCAAGGTTCAGGAAACGGGATGGGCGAGGCTCTGCCGAGCACATCTCGTTTCCGTGCCGCGCCAGATAGTTTTCCCATTCACGGCACTAACCTACTATTCTATTTATCCCGTCAACACCTACAAATTAATGAAAAACAAATAACCCCAGCCACCGCACATATTCATACGCAGTGATTAGGTTGTATTGACAGGATATCAAAAATGTTTCACGGCACAGTGTTTCACGGAACATACGCACTCTGTTGACGGGATAAATAGTAAAACGGCACCCCATAGATGTAATCCGAGTGCAGATCCAGATTTTGTGCCGTGTGTGTTTGTTTACATTTGTTGTTCGTGCTGGTTTATTTGCTATTATTTTTATTATTCTTGTTCGTCTATACCTGGGGCCTGTTTCACTAAACTTCTTACGATTAAAATGTTCGTAAGTGCAAAATTATGTAAATTTCACATTAGCAATATTTTCTTGTAAACAATTATTGGATTTACATTTATTGAGCATGGGCTGCATATGCAGCCTATGCTCAATAAATGTAAATCAATCAATTTAAATTTCCAGACGATCCTAAATTTGCACTTATGAACTTCTTAGTCATACAAAGCTTAGTGAAACAGGCCCCTGTAGTGTACAGTGAATTACAATACAACAACACATATTTGTCATGGTTTGCATTGAAATGTACGGAGCGCCGCAGGGGACATTTTTTTTTTAATTCGTTCCCACGAAATAATAATTCGTTTCATCAATTTAACATTCATTCCCTCGAATTAACAATTAACAATTCGTTCCCACGAAATAACAATTAGAACGAATTGCTAAATTGAGGGAACGTATTGTTAATTCGTGGGAACGAATTGTTAAATTGAGGGAACGAATTGTTATTTCGTTCGGAACAAATGAATAAAAAAGATAGACGTCCCCTGCGGGGCTCCGTAGAAATATATTTACCTGGACACAATCAAAATCCTCCATCTAACTAAATGCAGGGAACCTCTCTAAGCCGGACACCCTACGAGGTACCCAGGGTGTCCGGTTTGGATATGTTCCACTGTACATCAGGCATATGACCATTCTGGGACATACTTATGTATTTTGCAATCATGAACATGCACTAGAATCTGAGATGTGTTACCAAGAAATGAGATTACATATATATTATTTGTGTCTGGTTTAGACACCCACCCTAACTCTCTTCACACACGGATGTATTCCATATTTCATCTTTGCTGTGGATTCCTATTTACAAACACTATTGATTGATCCGTAAGTCGTTTTTCTTTTTTTGCTAAGGAAATTGTTTTATTTCATTAAATAGATATAAAGTAGACAAATATACAACAGATTCCGGTTTTCATTTTCGACATATTATTATGCAAAACTAAAAAAAAATACGACCCAGTGCAAAATAATCTTTGTTATTGCTATATATATATCATTTGAAACCTCATTGAAATGACGTCGGAGTCGGTTCAAATTTTGCAACACAATTTATACTTTCGCTGAGAAATGAGAAGTATTCAGCCAGTGTACCATACTGGATGTGTTTTATTGGTTGATAACTACGCTGGTTGCACGCGTCAAATATCAAACAAAGCCCATTCACCTTTCGCCAGCCGCCTAATTAGTTAAACCATGTCCAACACGTTCTCAAATTGACCGTTAATCCACCTAACAAAGGGGCCGGAATTCGGGGCCACTTGGACCCAACGAGGGATTAGCGTTTGAGACATGCCGCTCAATTGGACGGTATTGTGTATATCGCGTAGACATCGCAGGTTTCGACTCTAAGAAAACCGACCACTGGAAATGTGCAACCAGCGTAGACGCAAATTAGACTGCACAATCGTGCAGTCTAATTTGCGTCTACGCTGGTTGCAATAGAATACAACAAATAACACGTAAACAATTAACTACATGAAATTCCACATGTAAAATCAAATTTGAACTTAAGCTGGTTGCTCGTTCAAAGTGTCCCGTTTTCGCATGAGCTGCCTTGATTTGAGTCTAATGGCTTCGCGCTATTGAACAATGGATTATCACCTGATTCAGCGGACCGTGAAAATGGGCTCCCATCTGAAAGACATGCCGAAATTGAGCAATTCCTGAGATTAAGATATATTGTATTTCCAGACAAGAATTGAGATATTCCTGCCTTTGAGCGTTTAACATCACGTCACACTATAGTTCTTCTCTGAAATTTTTGGATATATTTCCTCGCCCTCTGGAATTTATACAGTTCAACATTTGTACACGACAGGAGCTACACTAGTACCAGTATTACTTGTGGTATACGTTTGTGAGTGTATTACTCTAGACTAAGTGCTGTGAGAACCATGGACAATATGCAGAGAGGATTCTCATACCGCGACAATAGTGTAGACCACGACGACTACGTAGTACAGCCGGAGATGCTGACGTCCGCACCGTCACCGGATAGTACCAACTCGTACAGGGAAGAGATCAGTCTTAGTAAGTATATTTCCCATGGGTACGTTTTCACTTCATGATGGGTACGTTTTCACTTGTTGATGGGTAGATTTTGACTTAATTGGGTACGTTTTGACTTGGGTACGTTTTGACTAGAAACCTATACATGTGTGAATAACCGTACGTGTGACCGGTGTGTATCCTGGACATAAGAAGTACAGTGGAACCTCTCTAAACCGGATACCCTGGGAGGTCCCCAGGGTATCCGGTTTCGAGAGGTTCCACTGTAAAACAGACGGATAACTACATCAAAACGCGCGTGAGTGCTTTGCGATCATGAACAGACAATATAATCTTAGATAAATGGCAATGAACCGATCAGAAGTAAGCAAAACTAACATTTGTCTATGTCCGGTTTAGAAAGGTTCAACTGTCCTTGTGTAAAGAGGGCTTGATTAGATCGCCAGACTGGACAAGCTTCTGATTTTCCAGGTACTCTTGTGCTTCAACCTGTGCCAGAGAAAGCTAGTTATTTCCCTTTGAATTTATTTATTGAAATCTTATCCAAATGTATATTTCCGTGTATATTGCTAGTGCGTCTGTCTCAGCATGTGTAAACGAGCCATTATAGTGTTGTTGACTAGTGGTGATCCAGGTTATCCTACATATCTGCACAGTCTGATCCGGAACTGCATTATTTGCCAGATTCATATATTAACACTTATCGAGTTTTATTACAAACAGTGTAGACTCAGATCAGACTGCACAGGTGTGCAGTCTGATCTGGGTCTACACTGTTCGCTATTTTTTTCACTGTTCAGTAATAAATAAACGCTAAAATAAACTATAGGACCGGATTGCTATAAATAGATTTGCAAAGGGAAATAACTAACTACGATCCCTCATTATAATCACAATTGTATAAGGTATATAATTATCGAGTGCATTATAAAACGATAGGCCTATGGCCAGATCAGACTGCTCTGACAGGCAGGCTGATCCCGAGCTGATCCCGAGTTTCAAACGTCTTGAATATTTGAATATTTGACCGAATTTCACGAAATAAAAAGAAGGCTCATTCTTAATTTTTCCTTTAATTTAATATTATCAAAAGAAATCTTGTTTTTGAATTGTTTATATAGCCGTAAAATTTGGGCAGCTTTCGTGAAACAGACAGTAATGAATAATGTTAATCATGAACATTCAGTTCTTTATTCATATTTCTTAATAATAATTTATCTTTCTTTACAATAATTAAACCTATATTTTAATTAGCGTGTATCCAAATAAGGATTCTTATTATGAAAAAATCGATTTCAAAACATACATACTGAAAATGAAAGTAGCAGAAAATAGCCAAATTACGATTTAATAGAGTAAAACAATTGTATTTTACTGATAAATCAACCTTGTAAATAACAGTTAATTAGAGTGAGGTGGTGAATATTCATACATTTCTTGACTTTCATAATTGAAACTTATATCAGGAGAATCTCTGGTTATTTTAATTAACAAAACTATTAGTGGTACCTGTGGTGAGTACCTGATTCCGATAATAAGCAAAATTAATTAATTAGACTACGACTGTCTTTCAACAAAATTTCATCCTTATTATCTCGTAAAAATCGCTATAAATTTGTTTTAGTCATTTCACTGTACGATAATATTTGTGTGTGGTATTTTATTACAACTCCGTAGCTACAAGCGCGCACTACGTACATGTAGTTAGATAATTGTCGAGAAACATTGTTCTTTGTTGCTTAATAAATCACGCTGTTGCATTATCCAGTTACAATAAAGAAACAAATACATTACACGTGACTGTGACTTGAGAAACGAGGCTTCTGCACTGGTCGTCATTCCTTCAATGAAACACCCATTATTCTTCTAACAAGCAATGTAGAACGTTATCAGGCTACAGGAGAGTGTCAACACCACAGGCCTATATAGTGGTATTGGCAAACAGCGTAGATCAAGATGAGCCGGTTCGTGACGAGCCGTCTCATCAGGATCTGCACCTTTTCCAAGTAAATTTCATATTTTTTGAGAACAAAAACAGCCATTTTTTCATAAATGGACTAAAATTTCAGTTTGTACCGATTGGATTGGTGTAAAATTTATCCCGTCAACACAGTGCGTATGTGCCGTGAAACACGGTGCCGTGAAAGATTTTTGATATCCAGTCAATACTATCTTTCCATTTTACAGCCATTTGTAGGTGTTGACGAGATAAATAGAATAGTAGGTTAGTGCCGTGAATGGGAAAAAATATCTGGCGCGGCACGGAAACGGGATGTGCTCGGCAGACCCTCGCCCATCCCGTTTCCTGAGCCTTGCCAGATATGTTTTCCCATTCACGGCACTAACCTACTATTCTCTATACCCATATCAAAATCCATTCCACTTACTCAGGGGTGAAATGGTTAATCAACAGCTACACTGGTCAGAAATTCTATAAGCCACATTTCCCCAGTCACAGACACACTTGTGACAATTGTGGCTTTGGATGATAATAAGCTACGTGATTTGTAGATCATAAAGTGGTAACCGCATATTGACTATGTGAGACACACTGCCTTTACATTTAATTTAGGTATACTCCACCGGTGAGATAATTACTTAATTGTTCCAAAATAAAAACAATGTTACCTGTCCGATTTTCACATGTGACGTTATTCTGTCTAATATTGATACGAGGTGCGAAAAATAAAGGTTAGACAACTTGAATAGTTGTACTATACAAGGTGCATGATCACGTGGTTACAACAACAACAACGTCGCCCACTCCAAAGTAAGTATTCTTTGATATTTTCCTTAATAAGCAACGGATATTCATTAAATATGGCGCAGCAAACGCGTCTTCATGAACTGCATTTGGTGGTCTACTGAGTTTGGCACAAACTTCTGTTGTTTTTTGCGAAGAATCGATTTCCGTGTCAGAGACACGGAAATCGATTCTTCGCAAAAACCACAGAAGTTTGGGGCGAAAATACAGAGACCACCAAATGCAGCTTAACAAGACGCGTTTGATGCGCCATATTTCATCAAAATCCGTTACGTAATAAGGACACTATAAAATAATACGTACTTTGAATCGGTACTTGTTGTTGTTAGTACCACGTGATCATTCACCTTGACTATATAGCTAAGCCGAAACATACAACACATGTATCTATTACAACATGTGTATATGCAATTGTACGGTTTATGGGGGGTTCCCCACTCAGTAGGCACAAACAGTTCTTTATATTAGCACCATCAATAAAATAAATATTACCAAATGATTATATCTATATAGCGGGCACTCGTATTTTTTTGAAGTGGTGGAATAGTGACACAATTATACACCTATTTAATTCCTATTAAGTTTGTGCCTACTGCGTGGGCATGTACATTTAACATATGACACGGATAATACAGACATTTCCAGCAAAAGATGCACGTATATACCACATTCGCTGCATACATAACCTGCAACCAGTTTGTACTAGATGGATGTGCAGGGATTTCGCTGGGAAAAATAAAAAAATCGCCACTTTTATTTTTTTCGAAAATTGTCATTTTGTATCGCCAATTGTTTATTTTCATCGCCAATTGCGAAAGTGGCGATCGCCAGCGGAATCCCTGAGTGTCTCATAAGCCGAACTCTTGGCTGAGTGCATGATGCACTCAGCCAAGTTCGGCTTATGCGACACTGTAACTGGGAACATTTCAATCACTGTCTTTTCCCCATTTGTGTGCATTTTGATCGATGTGATTATTATTGAATCGTTTCGTGACACAAATATGTCTAAACACGCATAAGCGCACGATGATCAGGTTTACAATCGTCACATGGGCTGTACAGTTATTTTCAGGAAACGATCCAACCAATTAGAGAGATTCCATCACTTTCTTTCACTTTCTATTTAGTTTATGTTTTCCTGAGAAAAACGATAATAAAGCACTGTCACAATCTTGTTATCAGCAAACAGTAGATCATGTTGTATCCGTTTTTATCCCGTCAACACAGTGCGTATGTGTCGTGAAACACGGTGCCATGAAACATTTTTGATATCCAGTCAATACTATTTTTGCATTTTACAGCCATTTGTAGGTGTTGACGGGATAAATAGAATAGTAGGTTAGTGCCGTGAATGGGAAAAAATATCTGGCGCGGCACGGAAACGGGATGTGCTCGGCAGAGCCTCGCCCATCCCGTTTCCTGAGCCTTGCCAGATATGTTTTCCCATTCACGGCACTAACCTACTATTCTCTATATACACGTTTTCTGATATTTTGTTAAATTTATTTTGGGTTGTTACACTATGATGTGTCAACAAGAAGATCCTCGTTGACACCATGTGTAATTGTGTCACTATTCCACCATTTCTAAAACTTACGAGTTCCCGCTATACAGATATAGAGAATAGTAGGTTAGTGCCGTGAATGGGAAAATATATCCGGCAAGGCTCAATCATTCCTTTATTTCTCATCAGAAGTATATGTTGTGACCACTCATTTGAACCGTCTCGCCGAGACGGTTCAAATGAGTGGTCACAACATATACTTTGGTTCAGAAATAAGGAAAATAGATAGATAGAGAATAGTAGGTTAGTGCCGTGAATGGGAAAAAATATCTGGCAAGGCTCAGGAAACGGGATGGGCGAGGCTCTGCCGAGCACATCCCGTTTCCGTGCCGCGCCAGATATTTTTTCTCATTCACGGCACTAACCTACTATTCTATTTATCCCGTCAACACCTACAAATGGCTGTAAAATGCAAAAATTGTATTGACTGGATATCAAAAATGTTTCTCGGCACCGTGTTTCAAGGCACATACGCACTGTGTTGACGGGATAAAATCATTTAGTAATATTTAGTTTTACTGATAGTCACTCTCGGTGGTATCAGGCTATTTTCATATGCAAATGAGTCATGACATGTTTTAATTATTTATACTATTTAACATATTATAAAGTATGATCTTTGCACATCAACAAATACATATAGAGAATAAAAAGTAACGTCCGTTAACATTTGAAGGAAACATGGTTATCGACCCTGATATCAGTATGGAAATTTACGTCTGATATAATATGTATAATCAAATTACTGAAAGTACTGAAATATGTTATCTGCACAAAAGCTGATCGTGTGTGTGGGGTAAGTTAACTTTGTAAAACACACTGGTGTAACTTGCAGGGTGAGTATTAAAATATATAGAAAATCGTCCACCCTCTTTTACTGCTAGTTCCGTACTGTCCCGTGAGACATACCTATAATAGCTGCTGTATTCATACGCACGAAATGTCTTGATTCGTATCTTCCAGAATTGAACTGATAAACTGAGCACAAACCTGTGAAAACTATAGAGAATAGTATATGTACAGTTTTAGATAAACAATTAAGCAAGACAGACCAAAACGCCATAGGGCACTGTTTTCTAGGTCTTACTCACCATTTAGGCGTAGCACGACAATGGCTGCCCCATAGAAATATGCGTGACACAATATGCTATCTCAATGGGACATATGCTAATGCCAATCAATACGCGGGGTAATAGTGTAGAGAGGGCACTCGCAATTTTTAGAACTGGCAGAATAGTGACACAGGTATACACTTATTTAATTCCTATAAAGAACAGTGTGTGACTACTTAGTGGACATGTACCTTTAAATACAAAACAAAACATACATGTGGTTGTGACTGAAGAAATCAGGCTTATGGGTTTTGCGACCAGTGTAGATTCAGATCAGCCTGTGCATCCGCCATGCTTCTAACAAGCAATATAGATCGTTATCAGGCTACAGGAGCGGGCTATTTAACCAGGAGCTACACGGGTCACAAACTCCTGTATATCGTGTACATTATGAACTTTGTGAGGTCATTTTGTCAACCCATATTTATCTTGATAATTTTGTAAAACTTTTTGAAACAATCTGTTTCTTTCGCACAACACCACACAATAATTCCAGCACAAAAATATTTACACAATAGCCTAACATTTGATTGGTCCGTTGCAAGTCTCCGTCCAAAATTTATATCCCAGTAAACTCCATGCCGAACTACTTTCCGTAACCGTGAGGCGCAGTTAAAATAATTCTTAAGAAAACGGAAAATAAACACATTTTCTTGATGTATTTATTTCAAATGCTGGAATTATAAGGAATGAATGGCCTTTTTGTGGAATTTATCGGGGGTGTAAATTTGGAAAAGTCGCGGGAATACTGGACGAGGCCTTCGGGCCTTCGTCCAGTATTCCCGCGACTTTTCCAAGTTTATACCCCGATAAATTCCACAAAAAGGCCATTCATTCCTATAATGTTCCTTTACATTTTTCAGACAGTACGTCGGACGGCATGAGCGCCAATCAGAACAAGTCTCCCGTATCGGACGATTACGACATGGACGGAAGTGACGTCACGACGAGCAAGTCACGTCAGCGGAAACGACCAATCCCTACTGGCAAGCCGCCGTACAGCTATATCGCCCTGATCAGTATGGCCATCGCCAACTCACCCGGCCGCTGTCTCAACCTGCAGGATATCTACCGGTTCATTAGCGACCGGTACCCGTTCTACGCCCAGCACCCCAACCAACGGGGCTGGAAGGGGTCGATCAGACACAACCTGGCGCTCAACGACTGCTTCATCAAGCTGGAGCGGAAACCAGGCCGGAAAGGTCACGAGTGGGCGATTGACCCGGAGTATGAAGACATGTTTGACCACGGGAGCTTCCTGCGGCGGAGGTATCGGTTCAAGAACGGTAAGAAGAAGGACAAGAACGGCAACTCCGTCGTGGCGTCGTCAGAACCTCTGGGTGTGCTGAACATCGCCGTGGACTTTGCGGAAGAAAGTAGGTCGCCCGTTTTCGGCAACAACGCGTATGTGCAGAACACTCTCCAGCAAAGCGGTTACATGACGCCATTGAATTACACACACGCGCATGCGCGGGTTGGTGACGATCTCCGATGGAACCCGTACAACACGAACTACTTTCACCAGGCGCCGAACCCGGAACAAGTCTCCCCGCTCTCCGCGAATGACATGTCCCAGTCCAGCAGCGACTGTAGTTCGCCGGAAGTAGCCGAGTCGCCATTACTACTGCCGCCGGTCGCAGCGCCATCTTATGATCACGTACCCTACCATGACAGGATCGCTACGCCTTCTGGGATACATAGCAGCATACCGCCCGCGTACCCAGTGCAGATGTTCGGGAACAATTCGTCATATTCCGGAATGAGTGCTTATTACAACAATTACCCTGCCGGGTATGATTCTAAGCACTTCACTAATATGTTGAATTCTGGATTGAATAGTACGTACACTCCAGTTTCGGACAATGTCAACTATGGATCGAACATGTGGACGCCGCAGTGAACAGGGTATACATATGTAGTGTGTGAATAGCTGGGGTCTTTTCACTTCGTACGATTAAAGTGTTCGTAAGTGCAAATTTTGGATCGTCTGGAAGTTTCGAATGAGGCATTTACATTTATTGAACACAGGCTGCATATGCATATGCAGCATGTGCTCAATAAATGTAAAACCAATAATTGTTTACAAGAAAAACACTGTTAATCTGAAATTTACATTCTATCATAATGTTGCAGTTACGAACATTTTAGTCGTATGAAATGTAGTGAAACGGGCCCCGGGTGCTTGGTAAAGTATGCATTAAAGTCACTACACTAACTAATAAGTAATCAGTTATAATTGTGACTTTTACTGGAGAAATGGGGCTTACGGGTTTTGCGACCATTGTAGATCCAGATCTGCCTGTGCATCCGCACGTTTTTTGATCATGAGCTGCAATTGTCACAAATCCCATAAGCCCCATTCACAGCCACAAGTAATGCATAAATGCAAGTACAGTGAAACCGCTCTAAACCGGACACCCTGGGAGGTCCCCAAGGTGTCCGGCTGTTTCGCTGTAAGGTTTCGCTGTAAATCAGCCAGTTGATCATTCTGGGCCATAGCGCGTGCTATTTGATCATGAACAGACATTATCACCTACGATACATGATCAAGAAACACATAAAAAAATAAGATCACAGGTGTTTTTTTGGTGTCCGGCTTAGAGAGGTTCCATTGTATTTTGAATCACCCATCAGAAGCAATTATGACAAGCAATTTGATCGCAAATTTTGGTTTCATAGTAGAATGGAGATAATCCGTGTGACAAACCACAGCTGCTCAGCCACAGACTATATGCGTACCCTAGCAAAAATGTGCCACACTTCAAGTCAGAAAACAGGTCACGCCTGCGCTGTACATATGCTCGGCAAATCGAAATATCTTATTTGTGCTCAGATTCTAAATTGACACAATTTCGTAAATATGTAAAATTACTATTTCGCCATCATTTTGTAATTAATATCGCTTAATCGTACATTAAATGTAAGATTTTGTTAATGAACATATATATATATGTACATACAGAATGACCTTATTTACCTTAATTGCATTGAACGGCATGTGATCGAAGAGCGTGCATTGTATACTTATACAGTGGGGTTAGCGTGTACGTGCACACTCGAACGAACACGACAGGTTGGTTCCAACCTGTCGTGTTCGTTCGTGTGTGCACTTACACGCTGACCCCACTGTATGGTCCCACGTTGCTTGCCACTGTATCTCTTTCTTGAAACAGGACACGCACACTGGATTTGTTTCTCATTCCAGAAACGAACGATTGTCGTTTACACATCGTTTTCACATCGTTTCCGTTTTTATAAAACGACAATGACGTTTTCCTTGGTTTATAAGTGCCACAATTTAAAACACAATTTTCTAATTATAACCAACGAACACGATGCCAAGACGATGATACTGCAGGCGTTTAAATAGTTGAAAGCCGGTTACTTAAACGAACATGTCGTTTTCAGGTACAAAACAATCCCAATCGATAACCGTTTTATGCATATCGCTGTACAAAATTACCCTTTACTCTGTGTTTTCCACACGTTTGTTTCGTTTGGGGACCTTCAGCAACTCTTTACTGTACATGTAGTGTTATCATCTACATTTGTTTGCCAGATCGGGGGGGGGGGCCTTTTCACTAAACGTGGTACGACTAAAATGTTAATAAGTGCAAAATTATGTAAATTTCACATTAACAATGTTTTCTTGTAAACAATGGATTGATTTACATTTATTGAGCATAGGCTGCATATGCAGCCTATGCTCAATAAATGTAAATCGATCAATTGAAATTTCTTGACGATCATAAATTTGCACTTACAAACATTTTAGTCGTACCAAGTTTAGTGAAACGGGCCCCGGATGTCTACAAATATAATGTTATACATAATGGGAAATATATCATCACGATTACATTTACTCAGTGACACGTCAAATCCTTGCGTCAAATCCTTGTATTTTAAGGCGGTGTGTGCTATATATATATTGCTGTGTTAATACATGTAGATACCATTTGTCTAACATGTAAATAAATATGTTTTCGTTGTAAACGCTGTTTGTTTGTTGTTTGTTTGTTTGTTTGTTTGCTACTTAACACATTTACCTTTAATACTAGCAATAAACCTTTACGGGTATGAACGTTTTAAACAAAAAAAAAATGGTATTTCTCATTGAAATTAGATGTTGTGACCACGTTTTTTAACTGTCTCGACGAGACGGTTCAAATGAAGGTCACGACATATACTTCTAAGAACATATAAAGAAAATATTTATGATTTTCCACAAACAAAACGGTGTATCTTCAGCAGGAAATGAGCGAATTTAGCATAGAAGGACGACAACCAAATACGAGTGTTTGTACTATAGCAAGGAGAGTAGTCTCTCTTGGTACACGTCTCGCGACAAATTCTAAACACTCGCATATTGTTCGCTTATCCACAGTGGTGCTGCACTCATCAGCGGCAGCGTTTCACGTCGAAATAGGCGCCGGTTACTAGACGAAAAATGCGTGTATGATATAGCTCTAAGTAGTGCTGAGTGACATATCATCCGGAACGCTTTCTATTTTTCGACGTGAAACATTTTACGTGCCAGGGGGCCGTTTCACTAAAATGTTCGTAAGTGCAAACTTATGATAGTCTGTAAATATCACATTAGCAATGTTTTCTTGTAAACAATTATTGGATTTACATTTATTGAGCATAGGCTGCATATGCAGCCTATGCTCAATAAATGTAAATCCTTCAATTGAATTTTCCAGACGATTCTAAATTTGCGCTTACGAACATTTTAGTCGTATGATGTTTAGTGAAATGGGCCCCTGTTGTGGGTAAATAAGTGAACATACTTGTCGACTATCGTACCGACTTGGAACGGTCAGTTGGTATATCTATATATATATTCGTTGTTTTTTTCTGCTCTTTCAGATACCGTACATTCGCATTATTGAACGGATGTACACGATTTTGAATACTCTCAAAGTTCCACTGTAACTGCATGTGTAAAATGCGCAGCGATTAGTATAGCATCAATGTATGCCATTTCAATATCTGAAATACAGTGAAACCTCTCGAAACCGGACACCAAGAACATGTGTGTGATCTTATGGTACGGCATGTTCATGATTGCAAAAGACATATGTATTCTCAGAATGGTCATATGCCTGATTTACAATGGAACCTCTCTAAACCGAACACCCTGTGGATATCCCAGTGTGTCCGGCTTAGAGAGGTTTCACTGTATGTATACCAGCAGTTATATCAGTAGCCTACGTCACCAACATTGCAAAGTATAATTTTCTAGCAAAGTATACTTTGAGGGAGTAATCGTTTATTTCCCCCGATATGCATTATGTCATATAGAACCAACGACTGCATATATTTGATGATTAAAAGTATGCAGAATTATTATACTGAATTTATTACATTATCACAGCCAAAATGGCTGTGATAATGGAATAAATTCAGTATAATAAAAAATAAAAAATTTATCCTAAAATTGAACATTTCTCCCTCAAAGAATACTTTGCTAGAAACGTTGGTGAAATAGGCTACTGGTAATGGACATTGCATTGGCCCGATACGTACTGACAGATAACATATTGTCGTGTCCTGTATTGACTAAATACGCATATCAATGTCACAACAAATTCAAAACTGACATTTACTTGGTCGAACGACGTCACATGACGTTACCGAAGAACGCCAGTGTAAATATGCAACAAAAGATTCCGCGCTGAAAACCATGTCTTATTTTCTTCAGTATTCAGTCTTTGGCATAAAAAGGTTAGTACCCGATAAATAGAACACCGTGCTAGTTACAGTTGATATCAGATCCGTCTCTGAAAATTGTGTCAACTTTTGACTTTTGTACCTTCGGATAATCTGCGTAATTTCATTAAATAAGTATACACAATTTACAATATTATTCATAAATAAAGTCAAAAGTTGACACATTTTTCAGAGTACATGTGGAATTGAATTCCGCATATACTCTGAAAATTGCGTCAACTTTGGACGCCATTTACGAAAGATTTTGTAAATTTTGTAAACGTATTTAATGAAATTACGCAGATGTCCGTAGGTACAAAAACACATAGCGTGTCTCATACTGCAGCTATTATTCGTTTATTCACTCAGGTCACATAGTTATGCCAACATGAGGTACATACAATACAACATCATGAAATGACACAATGGCTACTCAAGATAAATTACTATTCAAATGTATAAATATAACGACTAGCTGACCATGTAACGGTGAACTTAATTCAAATATCTGAAAACATAAACATTGGTTTGGAAATATATGTTTTATGTCTAATTACGATTTAATATCTTTGGGAGGACAACATTCTTAGATGGTTTTCTCAAGAACATGTTCGACCCAGTGGACATCTTAAACAAAAGTATACATGGTCTACCTACATAGTATTATTATAGATATGTGTATTCAGGATGATATGTTGCTGGCAGTTTAAGCAGTACATTTATCAGTAGTCTACACACAGGCCATTTCGTTTCCACCTCCGACCTCGGTCGGAAATAGAGTTATGGCAGATGGTGTATAATGAATGGAGATTCCGAATATGTTGTTACTCTCAGGATACGAAATCGAAAGCTGAGGGTATACAGTTCGAATACTCTGCATCTAGATACAAGTTTTAAATACCGTCTGTGTGATGCACATAATGATACTATTGCACGAGCTATTATCCATACACGTGTTATGCATGGCGTTCAATATATGTGACAGTAATGTTAATAAATGCATGTTGGCATCAATACAATACATACAGATTATTTGAACTTACTATTCAAACATGTTTACATGTGGGTCGCCGGCCGCCAAAAGGGAGCACACAACATTTAATATTGGGGAAATAATTCGTCCAGCGCATTCACACCATACAACGTAAATATCTAAATGGTGAACAGCGTGTGCTCTGACCAGACTGCACGGGGGCGCAGTATGATCTGTGAGTATACCGGTCGCAAATGTCGTGAGGTCACTTTTCTGGAACGGCGGCCCATGTACATGTATAATTCACGCAATCCAATATTGATAATAACATTAGACTTCCATATAATGTCCTTTCTGATCATAAATGTACAATTCACACACTCCAATATTAATAAAAAACATTACACTTCCATATAATGTCCTTTCTGATCATAAATATACTACTAACTAACTTAATATGAACAATAGTGTTTCATTATAAGAGATACAAATTTCGAGAGATTCCTTAATTCTTTCAAATTGTTCGTATTCATTAGTTGGTGAAACTTTTGTACATTTGGTCTTTTATAATAATACGGTTTCAAAAAGGTCGTTCTTGCATGTTTTAGTTCTTTACAGCAAAGCAAGTGATGATATTCGTCCCCAAAATCGTGTTGAACAGGTACCCCAAAATCGTGTTTGCACAGTTTACAAAATCGCTGCTGTCTATCTGTTCTAGTCCACCTTCCAGTTTCAACTGGTAACTTAAGATTTCGAGTGCGAAATAATAAAATTGGTTTATATACGTTTTCGCCTAGTTTTAATAAATAGTTTTCTGTACAGATATCCTCTTTAAAAAGTCTGTATGTTTTATCTTCCTGTATTGCAGCTCTCCATTTTGATATATACAAATCTTTCAGTTTTTGTTTAATACTACAAATGAGCCATTTTCTATTAGGTACTTTTTGTGATGTCCTGAAACCAGACATGCCAGTCAATACAAATCTGCTTTATATATGTAATCCATTGAAAATCTATTTTCCCATAGGTGTGTAAACTAAGTAACATAGAATACATATTACTCGATAATTTCATATTGTCTGGCTGTATTAGTTTTGTCCAAAAGCTGGTCATTCGTGTAAGTATATCGACATGCACTGGGAATATACCTAATTCTCCATATATCATTGTACTCGGTGTAGATCGTTTTAAATTAATTGCGTATTTATAATACTTTAATTGTACTCGTTCAATTATTTCATTGTTACCAAACCCCCATATTTCAGAGCCATATAGCAAAATTGGTTTAATGTTTTTCTCAATAAGGGCAATTTGTATGTCCACTGGCAAGTTTAATTCTCTCACTTTTGATAATAAGCTATACATAGCTTTCGTAGTTTGGTTAGCGATATGTTTTTTGGCATTTAAAAAAGAACCTCTTTGTGACATAAATATGCCTAAATATTTGTATTCTGTTACTATATCTAATTTTAAATTGTTTATAGAAAAAAATCGTTTCGTTTACCTGGTCTACCTTTTGAAAATATGAGAACTTTTGATTTGTGTATATTAACTGTTAATTTCCATTCAGTACAGTACAGCCAATGGCTTCTAATCCAATCACCATGCATGCAGGTATCTACTGTCTGTTTCACGAAAGCTGCGCAAATTTTACGGCTATATAAACAATTCAAAAACAAGATTTCTTTTGATAATATTAAATAAAAGGAAAAATTAAGAATGAGCCTTCTTTTTATTTCGTGAAATTTGGTCAAATATTGATTTTATTGCGAAAAAAAAATTTCCCCATGTTAAATCCCCATAGACATCTTCACGGAGTGAAGATGTCTATGGGGATTTAACATGGGGATTTTTTTTGGAATTTTAGAAATACTGGACCGATTTTTAAAATTTAACTTTTGTTTTCTTAGTTAGATCATATCCAAGCTATCTAGTCAGGTTTCGGAGTCAATTTCCAAATTTTTTCGTTTTTTGACTCCTCCCACACTTCCTTACCTCTTGTTCCCCCCATGTTAAATTCCCATAGAGAAATCAATTTTTCGTAATAAAATCAATATTTTACCAGATTTCACGCAATAAAAAGAAGGCACATTCTTAATGTTTCCTTTAATTTTATATTATCAAAAGAAATCTTGTTTTTGAATTGTCTATATAGCCGTAAAATTTGGGCAGCTTTCGTGAAACAGACAGTAGAAGGTGGACTTTCCGAAATTTCTGCCCATATTCATCCCAGCAAACGCTCCAAGGCTTACATTTTAGGTGTCATTTCACTCAATTAAAATCTAATATCTAACTACCCACTTGAAGTCATGTTATTAAGTAATTGGTGTGCAGGAACATGCCCGTTTTCTATTAACTATTGACACTTACCAAGTTTCATTTGAATCGGTAAAGCTTGTGTCAAGGTGCTAAAATTGTTATTAAGCAATACGAGTAACTATTCAATTTGCGACCCACATGTACGCTCCCAATGTGGGGGAAACAACGACTTGTGTGTAAATAGAGAATAGTAGGTTAGTGCCGTGAATGGGAAAAAATATCCGGCAAGGCTCAAGAATTTCTTTATTTCTCATCAGAAGTATATGTTGTGACCACTCATTTGAACCGTCTCACCGAGACGGTTCAAATGAGTGGTCACAACATATACTTTGGTTCAGAAATAAGGAGAAAATAGATAGAGAATAGTAGGTTAGTGCCGTGAATGGGAAAAAATATCTGGCAAGGCTCAGGAAACGGAATGGGCGAGGCTATGCCGAGCACATCCCGTTTCCATGCCGCGCCAGATATTTTTTCCCATTCACGGCACTAACCTACTATTCTATTTATCCCGTCAACACCTACAAACGGCTGTAACATGCAAAAATAGTATTGACTGGATATCAAAAATGTTTCACGGCACCGTGTTTCACGGCACATACGCACTTTGTTGGCGGGATAATATGATTTATACTTCGGAATGTGGTCTGTTCTGCAAATTATGTTGACATTCGGCGAACGTTTAATTATCACGCCCGCTTGTGGTCGGCGTGATACAGTCGCCGTTTTTGGCGTGCGTCCGTGGTTTTTAAGTACCAAATATCTACACAACACTGTGAGTCCGATTGACTTGAAACTATACATACCTCTTTATCATCATCCATATCTTCATTTTATAGCCCACCCATGCGGCCCCCATGCCCAAGGTCAAGGTCAAATTATTTTGAAATTTGCGTAAAAGTGTTATGTAAATCTGCGTTAAAGTTTTTTCGGTACCAAATATCTCCACAACCCTAAGTCTGATTGACTTGAAACTTCACATACCTCTTTATCATCATCCACATCTTCATTCTATAGCCCACCCATGCGGCCCCTATGCCCACGGTCAATGTAAAAATACTTTGAAACTTGCGTTAAAGTGTTTTGTAAATTTTGCGTTAAAGGTACATGCCCACTCAGTAGGCACAAAATGTTCTTTATAGGAATTAATTAAGTGTATAATTGTGTCACTATTCAACCAGTTCTAAAAATTACGATTGCCCGTTATCCAGATATAATCAGTTAGTAATGTTTATTTTACTGATAGTGACGCGCGGTGAAAATCAGGCTATTTTCATATGCAAATGAGGAATGCTATTTTTTTAATTATTTATGCTAATTAAATGCGTCATCTGAAAAAAATAATAGTTTCGACTGATAGTAAAGTATGATCATTGCACATCAAACACAAAACGGAGAGAATCAATAGTAATGTCCGTTAACATTTTAAGGAAACACGGTTATCGCCCCTGATATCTGTGTGGAAAATTACGTCTGATATAAAATGCATAATAATATAATAATGCCAATTAAATACGTGGGGTAATGGCGAATGCATGTTTATTTGGAAATGTCTCAGATGATATAAAGCACATTTTGTGTCTACTGAGTGGGCATGTACCTTTAAAATGTTTACACAACCCTAAGTCCGATTGACTTGAAACTTCGCATACCTCTTTGTCATCATCCATGTTTTAATTATATAGCTCACCCATGCGGTCCCCATGCCCAAGGTCAAGGTCAAATTAGATTGATTTTTTTGTGTGCAAAATCTGCGTTAAAGTTTGTTCAGTACCAAATATATCCATACCCTAAGTCTGATTGACTTGAAACCCATGCGGCCCCCATGCCCAAGGTAAATGTCAAATTATTTTTAACATTTGCGTTAATTTTTTTTTGTTAAATCTGCATTAAAATGTTTAAGTACCCAATATCTTCACAACCCTATCATTCTATAGGCCACCGACGCCCAAATGTTAAGTACCAAATGTTTCCCAAATCAGATTTCTCTAACCAGATACATACATACTGGGACCATCAAATGCCTCGACTGATGTGATATGCCTCGACTGATGTGATATGCCTCGACTGATGTGATATGCTGGCCGCGGTCATCTAGTAACGTGTGGTTGTGACTGGATAAAAAGGATTCATGGGTTTTGCGACCAGTTCAGATCCAGATCAGACTGTGCATTCATTCGCACAGTCCGATCAGGATCTGCACTGTTCGCAATTTCATGAATGAAACACCCTTCATGCGTCTAACCAGCAATATATATCACGATCTGTAGCCTATTTCATCAACATTGCAAAGTATACTTTAGTAGCAAAGTATACTTTGAGGGAGAAATTTTCAATTTTATGATAAATTTATTAATTTGTATTATACTGAATTTATTACATTATCACAGCCAATTTGGCTGTGATAATGTAATACATTCAGTATAATAATTCTGCTTACTTTTAATCATGAAATATATGCATTTGTTAGTTCTATATGAAATAATGCATTTCAGGAAAAATAAATGATTACTCCCTCAAAGTATACTTTGCTAGTAAAGTATACTTTGCAATGTTGATGAAATAGGCTACAGGCGACATGTGTGTGCTAGTTGATCAGGAGCTACACTGGTCACAAATCCCATAAGCATCGTTTCTTCAGTCACAACCAGATATTACATGGGCCCGATTCACTAAACTTCGTTCGACAATAAAGTTCGTTCGTGGAAAATCGAAACTTACAAAAATATAATTATCTGGCAGCTGATGGTGGAAAACCGTTCGTGAATGTATCGTTAAGGAACCACGTTAATGTGAGAATAACTTTCATAAATCTCTTCGTACGAAATTTGTCATCGCACGAAGTTTAGTGAAATGTGCATGCATGTTTAACTATAGCATGCGTATTATTTTTATTCATGAAACGTACACTGTATCCAGAGTAAACATCCTACAACGTAATTACATTTAGTTGTTGTTGACTTGATTAATTTATTTCCGTCATAAGCCACTATTTCTCAAATCCTTTTTGAATGGCTACAATATAAAACCAACTCGAGTAAAGTGACAAAATCAAAGTTAAAAGGCTAAAACACGGCTTTCAGATTATTTTCAATTCAACTTATAATTGCGTCTGTTTGACACAAATTAGTAATCATTAGACTGTTAGTATGCTACGGCTCTGATATTACCTCCCTTATCGCATCGCAATTTGGTCGCCGATATTGATTTCGAGAAAATGGTGTATTTTCCGTAGATGAAACCAAATGTTGACATAAAACTCAGAGCTCATGCGGAATTTAATTCCGCATGAGCTCTGATTTTTATTGTCACATTTCGATACAATTTACGGAAAATATGACAGATTTTCGAAATCAATATCGGCGAATTACGTCAACAGAACAAGGGAGTGAGTTCCAGATCCGGGTGCAATTTGAAACTAGACACCGGCCTAGATTGAGACCGGAAAAAAAGACAGTCTGGCGGTCAAAGACATCAGTGGGTAAAAAACGTCACGATGATAATTGAGACACGCTATGTGATTTTGTTGTACCTTCGGACATCTGTGTAATTTCATGAAATACGTTTACAAAATTCACAATATTTTCCGGAAATGGCGTCAAAAGTGGACACAATTTTCAGTGTAACGTTACATGCGGAGTTATATTTTCCATGTACTCTGAACATTTTGTCAAGTTTTGACTTTATTTATGAAAAATATTGTAATTTTTGTAAACTTATTTAACGAAGTTACGCAGATGTCCGAAGGTACAAAACCGCATGGCGTGTTTCAATTATTCTCTTTATGCCAGCTCCGAGTTGCCATTTCCTAAATGCATGTACATGTACCTCAGCGACTTCTGCCAAGAGCAATATAATATATCGCAGATGTCACGGCATAGTGACGAATACTATCCCGTTTGTCAAACCCGACTCGGAACGTTATATTTGTGTCCTCGTTTCGCCTGACAAACTTGGTATCAAGGTGGGCCACCAGCATTTATTTCTTCTATATAACCTAAGTAATTGCATGTACCTTCGAACCTCCCCGAACGGCCACATCTCTACAACAACACCCTCTCTATAACAGCCGCTATTTTATATCCCAAATGGATGATTTCCTCTATATCCATCCCTTAGACTGCTGAGCACGAATATTGTTGTCTGTTTTCTTTTTCCTTCTTTCTCAATAAAAACATGTTTTGACAGCACTTTAGAATCATTTCCATTGGAAATGATTCTAAAATGCTGCCAAAGCATGTATTTGATGAGAATTATCAAAGAAAATAAATAAACAGCAGACGACAAAATTTAAGCCCGCGTTAACCTCCCTACAACGGCCACCTCTCTATAACAGCCAGTTTTGCGTCTTCCCATGGGTGGCTGTTGTAGAGAGGTTGCACTGTACCACACATTTGACTATTCCCTATTTTAATATGGATGTTGTCGGACCTATTTTCCCATAAGCTGGACCCGTACTACTCTGGATAGGTTTAATTATTTTAAGAAAGGTTGTTTTCTCATTATTTTAGAATTTTATAATTTATGATGTGATGAAATAAAAGGAAATATGTCAACACGATTTTTTTTTCAATGACATTTTTACTGCGACTTTTATAATTGGGTTAGAAAACATTTGTATAAATTTGTATAAAATTTACAGATCTATGAAAACACGCATACTGATTGACATGATTGTGATTGTTGGATGTTGTGATATCGTCATTATCTACCAGTTTCCAATATTTATTTTCAAATTTATTTGTTCTTATTTACTTGTTCATTACATACTCGGTATACACAACCGCCAGCGTTAATCTTGCCGAGATGTCAACGTTTCTGAACATATATTGATAATCTCAACTCGCAATCAAGCAGTTTGATTGGCTGAGCCTGATCTGTAGCACAGCTCATGCTCAGCAAATCCAGCTTCTTGATTGTCAAGCACAATATTCAAATATTTCGAAATAAACACTTCACGGACAGAAAATGTTTTTCTGTTTTTTCTTCATTTCTCCCCAGAGCCGTCTTAATCAGAGTGGTCATAATAATTACATTTGGAAACATTGGAAAAACAGCTGTAATATATTTAGAAATCTTAATATGACGGGTAAAGTACACGATCCGCGATACACGTATTCCGTACTAGCTATCACCGCACCGCGTGAATCGCACTCAAAATGTGAATTATAATTTCCAATTACCGGCAAGTCCAAAGCACGACATGCACGAAAAAGCATAAATGCGAGGTATAACCGGATTTTCTGACCTCACTAACCCTACTGCTTAGCGTATATTATAATAATCTCCAGCTGTTACTGTCAAACTGATATTTTTGCAAGTTTTCTTTGCAAGTATTTAATGTTTGTAGCAAATTTTAATTCCTAATATTGAGTACCGATCTTTTTATGAGACACTTTGGAAGTGTGTCTTTGTCAATGCCGCTTCAAGTTGATTTAAGGCTTTTACGCTTAACGCGATTTTCGTTACACGGTACAGTAGCAACGTTGAAAGCAGTTAAACCCATTCTGTAGGCAATTTGGCCCACGATTTACGCCAGAAATGTTATTTTCCATGAAAAGAAACACGAGCAAACCAGTTCACCCGTCATGTCTCAATAGGAAGCAATCATATCTAATTCCGTTTGATTAATTTTATTTCAAATTGCTTTTTCATCGAAATTCTTATTTACCCTTAATAAACAGGGGCGGCCAAATCCAACCCTCTCCCATACAGCTCATGTCATATTAAATAAATAAACAGTTTCAGTTTTATTTGAATGGGAAACACGCATATTTAGATGTTAAATAATGTTATTTTAATTTAAAGAGCAATATTTAATGTATTGTAATACGAGAGATTTCAAATATGGCGACTGGCAGAAGGTTGGCACCGAAAATGGCACTTATTCAATTAAACACGGCTGTGGCTGGATAAATGAGGCGTATGGATGTTTGCGACCAGTGTAGATCCAGATCAGCCTGTGTATCCGCACAGTCTGATCAGGGTCTGCACTGGGCGCCATTTCATCAATGATATACGGCGACTGGCAGAAGGTTGGCACCGAAAATGGCACTTATTCAATTAAGCATGACTGTGTCTTGAGGAATGAGATTTATGGATGTTTGCGACCAGTGCAGATCCAGATCAGCCTGTGCATCCGCACAGTCTGATCAGGATCTGCACAGTTCGCCATTCCACCAATGAAACATTCGTCATGATTATTTCTAACACGCACTATAGATCGTTAACAGGCTATACGGGTGTGCTATTTGTTCAGGAGCTAAACTGGTCACACATCGCATAAGTTTCATTTCTCCAGTCACAGCCACAAATAAGTCATCCTCGTTATTACCGGTGACGAAATGTGGCTGTGACTGGATAAATGGTACTTATGGGATTTGTGACCAGTGTTGTTCGTGATTAAATGGCACACCTCTGTATAGCCTGATAAAGATCAATACTGCTTGTTAGAAACATGACGGGTGTTCATTGATACACTGGCGAACAATGCAGATCCAGATCAGACTGTGTGGATGCACAGGCTGATCTGGATATACACTGGTCGCAAAACACAAAAGCCCCATTTCTGCAGATACAGCCACAAATGATCTAAAAAATACTGTTCTGATGAGTCTAGAATCGTGATTAGCATGAAGTCTGATAATGTCACCAACTGGGCCAGATCAGACAAGTGTAGTCAACGAGCCATTTTGTCAAAACATGATACTACCTGTGTGAGTGATGTTGAAAACCATGTTGCGTTTGCTGTCAGTGTTCATTGCTTTCAAACCGAACAGGTTGATTTTATTATCGACCCCGCTTGCAGAATGATCGACCAGGGAAAAGTAATATATATATACAGCGCGGATAACTTCCTGATTCCATAACCGAACGATTATAAATCGTTTACACATCGTTTTTGTTTTTAAATTAGAATAAAATGTTTTCGTTGTAATAAACACGACACGTTTAAACCAACGAAAACATCGTTTTCGAATTAAAAAGATGTGAAAGCGACACGACATGAGTTGAAGAAAGCGACACGACATGCTTGAAGAAAGCGACACGACATGCGTTGAAGAAAGCGACACGACATGCGTTGAAGAAAACGACACGACATGCGTTGAAGAAAGCGACCATGCGTTGAAGAAAGCAACACGACATGCGTTGAAGAAAGCGACACGACATGCGTTGAAGAAAGCGACACGACATGCGTTGAAGAAAACGACACGACATGCGTTGAAGAAAGCGACACGACATGCGTTGAAGAAAACAACACGAAATGCGTTGAAGAAAACGACACGACATGTGTTCAAGAAAACGACACGACATGCGTTAAAGAAAACAACACGACATGCGTTGAAGAAAACGACACGACATGCGTTGAAGAAAACGACACGACACGCGTTGAAGAAAACGACACGACATGCGTTCAAGAAAACGACACGACATGCGTTCAAGAAAGCGACACGACATGCGTTAAAGAAACGACACGACATGCGTTGAAAGAATCGACAGGCGTTCAACTAGTTGGTAGCCTGGTACTTGCACGCAAATGTCGTTTTCAATAAGTTCGCGTACAAAATAACCCAAACCATATTCGTTTTCTATACTTATCGTTGTCCAAAACGATCGTTTTCAATTCGTGTTCCCTCCTTCGTTTTCGCGTGTTTCATTGTGAAGCATCATAAAATTTGCGCTGTAGACCGACATAGTGATGTAAATGATGTTCCGCGGACCGCTGAGTCCGCGAGTGTGTCCGAAATACCATAAGCCCCATTCCTCCAGTCAGTAGCCGATTTCATCAAAATTGCAAAGTATACTTATCTAGTAAAGTATACTTTGAGGGAGCAATCATTTATTTTCCCCGAAATGAATTATGTCATATAGAACTAACGACTGCATATATTTGATGATTACAAGTATGCAGAATTATTATACTGCATTTATTACATTATCACAGCCAAAATGGCTGTGATAATGTAATAAATTCAGTATAATAAAAATTAATAAATTTATCCTTAAATTGAAAATTTCTAGATAAGTATACTTTGCAATGTTCGTGATTAAAAGTATGCATAATTATTATACTGAATGTATTACATTATCACAGCCAAAATGGCTGTGATAATGTAATAAATTGAGTATAATAAAAATTAATAAATATATCCTTAATTGGAAAATTTCTCCCTCAAAGTATACTTTGCTAGATAAGTATACTTTGCAATGTTCGTGATTAAAAGTATGCATACTTATTATACTGAATTTATTACATTATCAAAGCCAAAATGGCTGTGATAATGTAATACATTCAGTACAATAAAAATTAATAAATTTATCCTTAAATTGAAATTTCTCCCTCAAAGTATACTTTGCTAGATAAGTATACTTTGCAATGTTGGTGAATAGGCTACATAACCACGTCAGGATATATGATGTTTAAACTAATGCGATACACAGGAAACGATCGGTTATCATTATAGAAGGTAATATTAAAGGGGACATAATTCTGCTGTTTTGTTCATGTTTTCTGCTCAGGAGGCACAGACGTGCAGCAGATAAATAAATAGGATAAATTCACAAATGGTTATATGATACATAGAGGATCTCACTTGAGTGATGATCTAATATGGTATTTCTTAAACGAGTTTACTGACTTCATAAGAAACGAGGCTATGCCGAGTTTCTTATGGAATCAGTCAACGAGTATAATACATACCATATTAAATCATCACACATGTGAGATTATATTTATTGCATAAGCACATTATCATACATTGAAGCTGTACTGGTCACCGAACCTGTTTTCTGTAGCGAGCTAATTTGGATATGTATTACACTAGTGTAATACGACCACACTGTGTTAATACACTTCAAATGCCCATGTTATGCAATCAGTATAGGATATACATGTATAACTATAAGACATTGTGCTTAGAAGATTTAAAACAAGGCGATCGACCGGCCGTGTCTCAACTTTTTTGTTTGCCATGTTTTTGAACGACCTTGAAGATTTTCTCAATGTATGCGGTATTGTAGATTTACAATCGGTTACATCTGACATGTTTCAACATCTAGATATATATGTTAAACTATTCTTGTTATTATACGCTGACGACACTATTCTCATGTCTGAGACAGAAACTGGCCTACAAGATGCTCTAAATTATTTTCATCAATACTGTATTCAGTGGAAATTGGAAGTAAACGCATCAAAAACCAAAATTATGATTTTCAAAAAACGTAAATCATCAAAAAAGATAGCCTTTACATATAACGATAACACAATTGAAATTGTAGACCACTTTACATATTTGGGAAATGTTTTTTCACAAAACGGAACTTTTCATAAGACTAAGAAACATTTGATTGACCAAGCATCCAAAGCTCTTTTTGGCCTATTTAGAAAGATTAACAACTTTTCAACTCCAGTAGACTGTCAGCTTAAGTTATTTGATCAATGTATCACTCCAATTCTCTGCTATGCCTGTGAAATCTGGGGATTTGAAAACATTTCGGCTATAGAAACAATTCATTTGAAATTTTGTAAAACTGTTTTGGGGGTAAAGAAATCCACACCAAATTTCATGGTTTATGGAGAACTCGGCAAATTTCCGCTTATTATTGACATTAAATGTAGAATTATTTCGTTTTGGGCAAAATTAGTTTCAGGGAAGCAGAGTAAATTATTGTTTCTTATGTATAAGTTATTATATACACAACATGAAGCAAATGTGGCTCATTTCCGATGGATTCAGAATGTTAAATCTATTTTAACTGAAATTGGAGTTCCTGGCGTATGGCTTAGCCAGAACGATGTTAATGCTATCTGGCTGAGCCATTACGCCAGGACTCAGCTTCAGAACCAGTTTATTCAGTCATGGCTCACCAGCATCGATTCATCTTCACGTGGAATTACGTATAGAATCTTTAAAACAGAGTTTGGATTAGAAACATATTTAATTAATCTCACGGAAAGGTTAAGAAAAACATTGACCAGATTTAGAATTTGTAATCATAGACTGGCGGTCGAAACTGGTAGATGGACAGGTGTGCCGAGAGCAAGCAGGGTCTGCAACAAATGTGGCACTGGTGCTCTCGGTGACGAGTTTCATTTCCTTTTCGAGTGCCGCTTCTATGATGAAGTTCGAAAACGGTATATCAAGCCATTTTATTTTAGAAGACCAAATATTTTAAAATTCGCACAGCCATTTGAGAAAAAATCTGGAAAGCAATTAAGAAATTTAGCTATTTTTATAAGAAATGCTTTATGGTTATAATGATTAGTGAGCTTATACATATGCATTTTGTATTTTTACCCATCGTTGTATTATGTAATCTATTGTATACCTCGTGTGTCACGTATGTGGCTTAGAGTGAATAAAATGTATTGTATTGTAACCGCTACGGATTGGTCAATATCACCCTGATACCACGTGGTGGTTAGCCACCCATGTGCGGTAGCTATTGACGACGTTTGGTTTTAAAGATCCGTGTATCAGGAGCACATGCAACATTGTGACGTACGTCCAAAATTGGTGACGACAACACGGGCGAAGACGCCTGCCCCGGAATTGTGACCACTATGTATCACTTTCTACTAAAAAGGGTGTGACAATTATCCCACGAGAATGTATATTTTATCCCGTCAACACAGTGCATATGTGCCGTGAAACACGGTGCCGTGAAACATTTCTGATATGCTGTCAATACGACCTAATCACTGCGTATGAATATGTGCGGTGACTGGTGTTATTATTCTGCATTTCAAAGCCATTTGTAGGTGTTGACAGGATAAATAGAATAGTATGTTAGTGCCGTGAATGGGAAAAATATCTGACGCGGCACGGAAACGGGATGTGCTCGGCAGAGCCTCGCCCATCTCGTTTCCTAAGCCTTGCCAGATATTGTTTCCCATTCACGGCACTAACCTACTATTCTCTATCTATTTTCCTTATTTCTGAACCAAAGTATATGTTGTGACCACTCATTTGAACCGTCTCGGCGAGACGGTTCAAATGAGTGGTCACAACATATACTTCTGATGAGAAATAAAGAAATTCCTGAGCCTTGCCGGATATTTTTTCCCATTCACGGCACTAACTTACTATTCTCTATAATGAGCACCATCTATTTGTTCGCCCATGTAAACGAGGTCTGCGGAGGAAGCGTAACCTTGTAGGTAGACTGACATGCCGTGTATTATTATTGTTTATCCTAGTTTCTCGACCAATGCAAGAACAGCATTTCGTCTCAATTAATCGCATATTGCGACGCTTTCGCCCTTATCTATTAGATTAATCATTAAATGTTCAACGCTATATTCAGAGCTGATTTTACGCCGTGTTGTCATCAGTTCACGAGACGCAAATCATATTACCGCCCACACACGCATTCACCTTGTAAGTAAGTTATAATTCACATATTGAATTTTTAATAAACTAATTTCGAAATTCGAAATTAATTTATTAAAAATTAATTATGTGAACTATAACTATTACTTACAGTAACACAAGTAGTTGCATATTACGGTAATAAAATTACTGCTTAACCACAAATGGTTCGAAACTAATATTGGTTATTAAGCATTTTTGCCGGAATGTGAGTAAAAACTATTCGTAATTGCTAACGAGATATAATTCAATATTACATCTGCAAAAAACGTTTGAAATTAATATTTTATGTGCAATAATGTGTACGCCTCATCGAAATTAATGAGGCGGTACAGCAATTAACGTTTTATGTCGTTTGTAAACGCAGTTTTAAATTAATGAAATGGTGCAAAACTATGACAAATTGCTCGTATGGAACACATTTAGACACATTTAGACGTATTATGTAACATGCAGTTACAATCAAAGTGCAATAACTCATCACGAGGTAGACAGTAAGTATTACTTTATATATGTAATGACCTAATAAGCAGGTCATATATTTGTATTTATGGTGATGACTTACGGATCTTTCGATACGGCCCTACTTATGGTGTACGAACGGGGTCAAAACTAAACTTACAGGTGCAGCTATAAAAATATACAGGTGCACCTGTAAATATACAGGTGCAGCTGTAAAAAACACAGCTGCACCTGTAAAAAATACAGCTGCACCTGTAAAAATACAATTTAGTTTTGACCCCGTTCGTACACCATATGTACGAACGGCGTCAAAACTAAACTTACAGGTGCAGCTATAAAAATATACAGGTGCACCTGTAAATATACAGGTGCAGCTGTAAAAAACACAGCTGCACCTGTAAAAAATACAGCTGCACCTGTAAAAATACAATTTAGTTTTGACCCCGTTCGTACACCATATGTACGAACGGCGTCAAAACTAAACTTACAGGTGCAGCTATAAAAATATACAGGCGCACCTGTAAATGTATAGCTGCACCTGTAAAATGTACAGCTAAAAGCAGCTGTATGTAAATGTAGCTGCAGCTGTATTTTTTAGCTGCAGCTATAAACGTATTTTACAGTGCAGGTATACAGGTGCAGCTGTACATTTACAGGTGCAGCTGTAAAAAATGCAGGTGCACCTGTATATTTTATAGCTGCACCTGTAAGTTTAGTGCTGACCCCGTTCTTACATATGGTGTACGAACGGGTCAAAACTAAATTGTATTGTTTACACGTGCAGCTGTATTTGTACAGGTACAGCTGTATTTGTTACAGGTGCAGCAAGTATATTTACAGCTGCACCTATATTGTTTATAGCTGCACCTGTAAATTTACAGGTGCACCTGTATATTTTGTATAGCTGCACCTGTACATTTAGTTTTGACCCCGTTCGTACACCATACATACTGGCGCGAAATACCTTCAAGTTAGTAAGGCTAGCAACCACCAATTAGTTTTACTATACAACTTAACCGATTCCTCCAAATATGGCCATTCTCTCACACTTTCACTATTCGTATGGATGCTGTGGAACCTACCTGTTCATAACCTGCAACCTGTCTGCACCGGATTTTCACTAATTAAACAATATGTTCACTTACTCCTAAGAAAGAAAATTTCAACATTGTCCTGTCCGCCATATTGTTTATCATCAAAGTGTCATGTGACGTAGTGT
Source organism: Conchocele bisecta (assembly GCA_029237695.1). NCBI lineage: Eukaryota > Metazoa > Mollusca > Bivalvia > Lucinida > Thyasiridae > Conchocele > Conchocele bisecta. The sequence continues at coordinate 67,394,154 of CM055268.1, forward strand.
TCACATCACGTGACAAGCAGGCTCAGTAATTTCTTTTAAATGCTAGAAATATGCTGGAAACTGGTGTTAAAAACACCCCAACATGTTTCTCAAGTAAAATTGGGCTGTAATGGATCAGGATTTACAAGCAAACTGGGTCTGTGGCCTCAAAACGTCTGCACTATTTTTTTATACCGGACTACTAAAGCATACCCCCTGGCCGATGTGTACTATATTTAGCACAGTGATACCTAGTAACGGCCGATCGTAGCTAGCTATTCCCCTAGCTATGCACATCCGGTCCGACACTGTATTTCGGCGTTAAATTCTTACTACTGTGTATAGCACACAAAGATAGTTCTGACAACAGATTAAACCCAGATCAGACTGCACAGTCTGATCTGAGTCTCAACTGATTGCAATAACATTAATAAGTGTGAAAATATGAAACTGGCAAATAATGTAGTCCCAGATCAGGGGGCCGTTTCACTAAACTTCGTAGGACTAAAATGTTCGTAAGTGCAAACTTATGATAGTCTGTACATGACACACTAACACTGTTTTCTTGTAAACAATTATTGGATTTACATTTATTGAGCATATGCTGCATATGCAGCCTATGCTCAATAAATGTAAATCCATCAATTGAAATTTTCAGACGATCATACATTTGCACTTACGAACATTTTAGTCGTACGAAGTTTAGTGAAACGGCCCCCAGATTCAGTGATTATGTATGATGATCTGGATCAACACTAGTCAAACTCACTATAATTGCTCCTTCTTACAGCAAATCATGTTACATACGCCCTTTTTACCAACAATAAGGCCCTTTCCTACACGATTTGGACCGGATTTCTATAAATAAATTCCACGGGAGATAACCAACTACGATCCCTCATTGTATGAACTCTAAAGTGTATACTCTGTGACAGTGGCGTAGCCAGGTTCTTGCCGAGGGGGTGGGTGCGAATTGTGGATTAAGTTTGAAACGGGAGCCTGAGTATTCTTCCCCGGAAATAAAATTTATTTCAGTTTCTATTTCTTCGATTTTAGTCATTGTAAAGATATACTTTTCACATATTGCCGTTATTTTCCTCAGCAAAACGTAAGTTAAATTATAATTACACACAATTACCAGATATTACACACCCACCCCGCCCTGGGGACGCCGATGTTTGAGGCTCACAGGTTGTCCAGTTTCAAGATGCGCCGCTGTATATCGATACACTGAATTAGAAAACCATTTCACCGCTAAGTAGCTGGAGTGGATTTTGATTGTTAATTTTGCAACCAATCCAACCGTCACAAAATGATTTTCAGACTAGTTCATTTTGAAAAGGGGTGCTTTGTTCTAAAAATATGCGAATTACTTGCAAAAAGTGCAGATCCTGATGAAATGGCTCGTCACGAGCCGTTTCATCTGGATCTACACGTTTTGTCAATACCACTATATAGGCCTGTAGTGTTGAGATGGATAACTGAACATACCATCGATTTATATTAATTTGTATTATTTCACTTTTTCTGTACATTTTATTGTAACATTCCAGTATATGCATGAACAATTCATCAGCCAGTTATTATTAATACGATTTGAAATAAGCGTGAATGTATCGTAACGAGGTTATGACCACGATTGTCCGTAACGTGATAATAAGTATGTGATTCGCCGCTAGAAATAGGGAATATTCACTTTGCTAACAATCTCAGTCTGATCTGTGACATCAATGTTCGCCATTTCTTTTTTGAGAAAGCGTTGTTTATGCATTTACATACTCATGTACGACGTATCAACTCATATACATACACCACATGATACACATGTTGTATCATGTCGTGTATGTATATAAGTTGATACGTCGATGTTCTCGTCAAAATCTCAGTAACCGCCTTTTTTACTGTGGCGTTTCATAGGTTTTGCACATTTTGTTGTAAGATTTCACAACCTTGGCGTTCTGAATATGGGTCACTAATTGACGAAATAAGTTTTTTTGTGACTATAATTAGAGACATTCGGCGTATTGCCTTTGTCGCCAGTGTAGCAACCGATCTACAATCGCATTGGGGAAATATAAGAACCGTCTATGACGTTTGTTTGAAACGTAACGTATGTTTCAAAATGTAACGTATGTTTCAAAACGTAACGTATGTTTCAACAAAGTAGCGAAAAGTGCAGGGACTGGCACAGTGCGAATTCTGCACTGGGTACTAACTGCATAGCGCATACGTGACTGTGGCTAGCTAACCTACACGTATGCTTAATATGAGACACGCCATGCGACTTTATACCTAAGAACCTGTGCGATTTTTCATGAAATACATTTACAGAATATGTGATATATTCTGTAAATGACGTCCACAGATGACGAAAATTTCATACCAAATGCGGAATATATTATTCCGCAGTTGCTATGAAAATGTTGTCATCTTTCGACGTCATTTACTGAAAATTTCGTAAATTTGGTAAATATATTTCATGAGATACCGCACATGTTCTTAGATTCAAAAATGGCCGTTGGTGAGACACTCGCCTGCGATCGCCAATGTGTTATATCATCTTAGTGTGTAAGACACTCGCCTGCGATCGCCCTGTGTTATATCATCTTCGTGGGTGAGAAACTCACCTGCGATCGCCCGGTGTTATATCATCTTCGTGTGTGAGACACTCGCCTGCGGTCGCCCGGTGTTATATCATCTTCGTGTGTCAGACACTCGCCTGCGATCGCCCTGTGTTATATCATCTTCGTGTGTGAGACACTCGCCTACGATAGCCCGGTGTTATATCATCTTCGTGTGTGAGACACTCGCCTGCGATCGCCCAGTGTTATATCATCTTCGTATGTGAGACACTCGCCTGCGATCGCCCTGTGTTTTATCATCTTCGTGGGTGAGACACTCGCCTGCGATCGCCCTGTGTTATATCATCTTCGTGGGTCTGACACTCGCCTGCGATCGCCTGGTGTTATATCTTCTTCGTGTGTGAGACACTTGCCTGTGATCGCCCGGTGTTATATCATCTTCGTGGGTGAGACACTCGCCTGCGATCGCCCTGAGTTATATCATCTTCGTGGGTGAGACATTCGCCTGCAATCGCCCTGTGTTATAACATCTTCGTGGGTGAGACACTAGCCTGCGATCGCCCATGTGTTATATCATCTTCGTGGGTGAGACACTAGCCTGCGATCGCCCGGTGTTATATCATCTTCGTGGGTGAGACACTCGCCTGCGACGCCCATGTGTTATATTTCATCTTCTGTGGGTGAGGACACTCGCCTTACGATCGCCCATGTGTTATTAAATCATCTTCGTATGTGAGGACACTAGGCACCTGCGATCCGCCCATGTGTTATTTTATCATCTTCGTGTGTGTGAGGTGAGGACACTCGCCCTACGATTCGCTCCCTTGTGTTATTATCATCCACGTGTGTGAGACACTCGCCTGCGATCGCCCGGTGTTATTTCATCTTCGTGGGTCATACACTCGACTGCGATCGCCCTGTGTTATATCATCTTCGTGTGTGAGACACTCGCCTGCGATCGCCCATGTGTTATATCATCTTCGTGTGTGAGACACTCGCCTACGATCGCCCTGTGTTATATCATCTACGTGTGTGAGACACTCGCCTGCGATCGCCCGGTGTTATATCATCTTCGTGGGTCATACACTCGACTGCGATCGCCCTGTGTTATATCATCTTCGTGTGTGAGACACTCGCCTGCGATCGCCCATGTGTTATATCATATTCGTGTGTGAGCCACTCGCCTACGATCGCCATGTGTTATATCATCTTCGTGTGTGAGACACTCGCCTGCGATCGCCCGGAGTTATATCATATTCGTGGGTGAGAAACTCTCCTGCGATCGCCCTGTGTTATATCATCTTCGTGGGTGAGACACTCGCCAGCGATCGCATTGTGTTATATAATCTTCGTGTGTGAGACACTCGCCTGCGATCGCCCCGTGTTATATCATCTTCGTGGGTCAGATACTCGCCTGCGATCGCCCTGTGGTATATCATCTTCGTGGGTGAGATACTCGCCTGCGATCGCCCGGTGTTATATCATCTTAGTGGGTCAGACACTCGCCTGCGATCGCCCGGTGTTATATCATATTCGTGTGTGAGACACTCGCCTACGATCGCCCTGTGTTATATCATTTTCGTGGGTCAGACACTCGCCTGCGATCGCCCATGTGTTATATCATCTTCGTGTGTGAGACACTCGCCTACGATCGCCCTGTGTTATATCATCTTCGTGTGTGAGACACTCGCCTCCGATCGCCCGGTGTTATATCATATTCGTGGGTGAGACACTCGCCTGCGATCGCCCTGTGTTATATCATCTTCGTGGGTGAGACACTCGCCTGCGATGGCCTGGTGTTATATCATCTTCGTGGGTCAGACACTCGCCTGCGATCGCCCGGTGTTATATCATATTCGTGGGTCAGACACTCGCCTTCGATCGCCCATGTGTTATATCATCTTCGTGGGTGAAACACTCGCCTGCGATCGCCCTGTGTTATATCTTCTTCGTGGGTGAGACACTCGTCTGCGATCGCCCTGTGTTATATCATCTTCGTATGTCAGACACTCGCCTGCGATCGCCCGGTGTTATATCATCTTCGTCGGTGAGATACTCGCCTGCGATCGCCCTGTGTTATATCATCTTCGTGAGTGAGAAACTCGCCTGCGATCGCCCATGTTTTATATCTTCTTCGTGGGTGAGACATTCGTCTGCGATCACCCTGTGTTATATCATCTTCGTGGGTGAGACACTCGCCTGCGATCGCCCTGTGTTATATCATCTTCGTGGGTCAGACACTCGCCTGCGATCGCCCAGGTGTTATATCATGTTCGTGGGTCAGTCACTCGCCTGCGATCGCCCATGTGTTATATCATGTTCGTGGGTCAGTCACTCGCCTGCGATCGCCCTGTGTTATATCATCTTCGTGTGTGAGACACTCGCCTGCGATCGCCGGGTGTTATATCATATTCGTATGTGAGACACTCGCCTGTGATCGCCCTGTGTTATATCATCTTCGTGGGTCAGACACTCGCCTTCGATCGCCTATATGTTATATCATCTTCGTGGGTCAGACACTCGCCTGCGATCGCCCATGTGTTATATCATCTTCGTGTGTGAGACACTCGCCTGCGATCGCCCTGGGTTATATCATCTTCGTGGATCAGACACTCGCCTGCGATCGCCCATGTGTTATATCATCTTCGTGTGTCAGACACTCGCCTGCGATCGCCCGGTGTTATATCATCTTCGTGGGTGAGACACTTGCCTACGATCACCCTGTGTTATATCATCTTCGTGTGTGAGACACTCGCCTGCGATCGCCCTTTGTTATATCATATTCGTGGGTGAGACACCCGCCTGCGATCGCCCTGTGTTATATCATCTTCGTGGGTCAGACACTCGCCTGCGATCGCCCTGTGTTATATCATCTTCGTGGGTCAGACACTCGCCTGCGATCACCCGGTGTTATATCATATTCGTGGGTCAGACACTCGCCTTCGATCGCCCATGTGTTATATCATCTTCGTGGGTGAAACACTCGCCTGCGATCGCCCTGTGTTATATCTTCTTCGTGGGTGAGACACTCGTCTGCGATCGCCCTGTGTTATATCATCTTCGTATGTCAGACACTCGCCTGCGATCGCCCGGTGTTATATCATCTTCGTCGGTGAGATACTCGCCTGCGATCGCCCTGTGTTATATCATCTTCGTGAGTGAGACTCGCTGCGATCGCCATGTTTTATATCTTCTTCGTGGGTGAGACATTCGTCTGCGATCACCCTGTGTTATATCATCTTCGTGGGTGAGACACTCGCCTGCGATCGCCCATGTGTTATATCATCTTCGTGGGTCAGACACTCGCCTGCGATCGCCCAGGTGTTATATCATGTTCGTGGGTCAGTCACTCGCCTGCGATCGCCCATGTGTTATATCATGTTCGTGGGTCAGACACTCGCCTTCGATCGCCTATATGTTATATCATCTTCGTGGGTCAGACACTCGCCTGCGATCGCCCATGTGTTATATCATCTTCGTGTGTGAGACACTCGCCTGCGATCGCCCTGGGTTATATCATCTTCGTGGATCAGACACTCGCCTGCGATCGCCCATGTGTTATATCATCTTCGTGTGTCAGACACTCGCCTGCGATCGCCCGGTGTTATATCATCTTCGTGGGTGAGACACTTGCCTACGATCACCCTGTGTTATATCATCTTCGTGTGTGAGACACTCGCCTGCGATCGCCCTTTGTTATATCATATTCGTGGGTGAGACACCCGCCTGCGATCGCCCTGTGTTATATCATCTTCGTGGGTCAGACACTCGCCTGCGATCGCCCTGTGTTATATCATCTTCGTGGGTCAGACACTCGCCTGCGATCACCCTGTGTTATATCATCTTCGTGGGTGAGACACTCGCCTGCGATCACGCGGTGTTATATCATCTTCGTGTGTGAGACAGTCGCCTACGATCGCCCTGTGTTATATCATCTTCGTGGGTGAGACACTCGCCTGCGATCGCCCTGTGTTATATCATCTTCGTGTGTGAGACACTCGCCTGCGATCGCCCATGTGTTATATCAACTTCGTGTGTGGGACACTCGCCTGCGATCGCCCTGTGTTATATCATCTTCGTGGGGGAGACACTCGCCTGCGATCGCCCATGTGTTATATCATCTTCGTATGTGAGACACTCGCCAGTGATCGCCCTGTGTTATATCATCTTCGTGGGTCAGACACTCGCCTGCGATCGCCCTGTGTTATATCATATTCGTGGGTCAGACACTCGCCTCCGATCGTGTTATTAATCTTCTTCGTGGGTGATTACCACTCGCCTGCGATCGCCCTGTGTGATATCATCTTCGTGGGTCAGACACTCGCCTGCTATCGCCCTGTGTTATATCATATTCGTGGGTCAGACACTCGCCTTCGATCGCCCATGTGTTATATCCTTCGTGGGTGAAAACATCGAATTCTGGGTCGACACCTCGCCTCGATCGCGCCCGTGGGTTGATATCATCATTCGTGGGTCAGCACTCGCCTGCGATCGCCCTGTGTTTATTTCATATCGTGGGTAGACTCGCCTCGATCGCCGCGGTGTTATATCATCTTCGTGGGTCGGACACTCGCCTGCGATCGCCCTGTGTTATATCATCTTCGTGGGTCAGACACTCGCCTGCGATCGCCCTGTGTTATATCATCTTCGTGGGTGAGACACTCGCCTGCGATCGTCCTGTGTTATATCATATTCGTGGGTCAGACACTCGCCTGCGAACGTCCGGTGTTATATCATCTTCGTGGGTCGGACACTCGCCTGCGATCGCCCTGTGTTATATCATCTTCGTGGGTCAGACACTCGCCTGCGATCGGCCTGTGTGATTTCATCTTCGTGTGTGAGACACTTGCCTGCGATCGCCTTGTGTTATATCGTCTTCGTGTGTGAGACACTCGCCTGCGATCGCCCATGTGTTATATCATCGTCGTATGTGAGACACTCGCTTGCGATCGCCCATGTGTTATATCATCTTCGTATGTGAGACACTCGCCTGCGATCGCCCTGTGTTATATCATCTTCATGGGTGAGACACTCGCCTGCGATCGCCCTGTGTTATATTATAATATCTGCAAAGAGGAAATACAGAAACTGAATGTGATGTGTTGCCAAATATTCATTATAAATAGAACAAGGATATCGTTAGCACTAACCTAATCCCATCGCTGGCAGCTTTGATATTACATATATTTTTAATATATTTGCCTTACAAACAAGGTGAGCATAAGTTCTGAGTGACCTTGACCTTGGGTGGTCGGACGTGGGCCGTATGCAAAACACAACACAATCCATAATAGACACACTTTGCGGCAAAAAATATCAAAATCGGTGAAGCGGTACATGACTTTGACCTTTGGCAGTCAGACGTGGGTCGTACACACAACAAAGCAGCAACGCTAGACACACGTTGTGACCGAATATTATCAACATTGGTGAGTTATTGACAAATGAAAGGTGTTACTAACGAACGCACGCGCATGCACGTACATACATGGACTAACACTATATCCCCTCTTGCCAATCGGCCAAGGGATAACAAGGAAATAACTTTTTCCCACAGAAGCACACGTCAGTACAAGTAGGGGAATGACCCACTCTAAGTGGTAGGTTGCAGTATAGATCCATTTATACGGAACAGTTTGTACTATAGTGCGTCCTCATGAAGAAATTGGCTCACATTACGTTCGGTAAGTGAAGATCCTGGTGGCCGTTTCACTAAAGTTCGTACGACTAAAAAGTTCGTAAGTGCAGATTTAGAATAGTCTGTAAATTTCAATTGATGGATTTACATTTATTGAGCATATACTGCATAATTTATGCAGCCTATGCTCAATAAATGTAAATCCAGTAATTGTTTACAAGAAGACATTGTTAATGTGAAATTTACAGCCCATCGTAATTTTGAATTTACGAACATTATAGTCGTACGAAGTTTAGTGAAACGGCCCCCTGATTGCTGCATCAAATTCGAATTTGAAATCTCAGTAGCTTGGTGGACGCGTTGTGACCAGCATTGTGACCAGCGTAGACCCTGATCGGTCTGATCGGCCTACACTGGTATCTAGTACATTTGGGAAGATTCACGAACCATACGTCATATGTGGCTGTGACTGGAGAAAAGCGGCGTATGGGTTTTGCGACCAGTGTAGATCCAGATCAGCCTGTGCATCCGCACAGTCTGATCAGGATCTGCACTGTTCGCCATTGTATCAATGAAACAACCATCGTACTCCTAACAGGCAAACTATATTGTCATCAGGCTACAGGAGTGAGCTATTTGATCAGGAGCTGCACTGACATATCCAATAAGCCCATTTCTCCAGTCACATCCACATATACAGTACGGCCCACCCGGAATATTAGTCTAATCCCATTCTGGGCGTTTTCAACACCATTGGACCGGTTGATCATTTGTACTTGTACTGTATTAAAAGGTATAAAAACGTTGAAATTCGTTTTGCTTCAAACTTCTGAACGTTCAGTACTCCATAAACAGCATAGTTATTCCACTGTAAGTCTGGGCCCGTTTCACTAAACTTCGTACGACTAAAATGTTTGTAATTGCAAACTTATGATAGTCTGGCAATGTCACATTTACAATGTTTTCTTGTAAACAATTATTGGATTTACATTTATTGAGCATATGCTGCATATGCAGCCTATGCTCAATACATGTAAATCCATCTATCGAAATTTCCAGAAGATCCTAAATTTGCACTTACGAACATTTTAGTCGTACGAAGTTTAGTGAAACGGGCCCCAGATGTGGTGCTAATATACTATAAGCCAACTAGTTTTGCATGGATATTAAGTTATGACAAGTCTACGCCAGTTTATGATATTTTCATTTTTTTATAACATTTACGGAAACGGAATTACAGAAGTTTGCTTACTTTCGCGGTATTCGCGAAGTAGTAGTGATCACTCGGTGTGACCATGATATTACACTGCGAATGAAGGTTTTATGCAAAAGAAGAAATGTGATAAATGACTCATGTAAAAGCCCTACCGTGAAAAATATGCCGATCAATAGCAACAGCCTCTATATATACATGTTGTAGCAAAATTTATTGGAGTTCGTCTCTCATAAGTCTTTTTATAATGGCAATTGTACGTTGCATATACATGTATAGTGTGTTTTCTTTATGTAGAGTTGTACAATTAATGAGACGTAAATAAAGAATCTATAATATATATGGAGAGCAATATACATGTAAACAGTTGAAACACTGAACTGATTGCAAAATGTACATGTAAGTTAACTGCATGTGTTATACATCACACATCACGCCTAGAAACACCTACTTCATTCATTCATAATTTTAAATCACAAAATTACATGTATAATTACGCCACGCAATTTCAAACGTTTTGAGACCAAGCTATTATATCCGGACGCCAAAAGCCTGAGGGTGGTCGGGTGACATACGTGCTAAGTTGTAGTGAACCCGTACAAACCCAGCAACCCGCTGGGTTTCCCACTTAAACTACTGAGCGTAACGCTGGTTTGCATATTCAGTAGAGTTCATATCAAAATGTTTGTATTGGAATATACGAGACACGCCATGTGATTTTGTACATACAGACATCTGCGATATTTCATGAAATATATTTACAGAAAATGGGATATTTTCCGTAAATGACTTTAGAAGTTGACACAAATTTCAGAGTACATGCGGAATATAATTCCGTATCTATTCTGAAACTTTTGACTCCATTTATGGATAATTTGTTAAATTTTGTAAAGGTATTTCATGAAATAACGCAGATGTCAGAAGGTACAAAATCGCATGGCTTGCCTTATATAATTAGTATGTGTGGGGCTCAGACTAAGAAGAGGTGGATGCAACGCGACGTATTCGACGACCATTGTGGCCCCTAATCAGCCTGCGCGTCCGCGCAGTCTGATAAGGGGCTACGCTGGTCACTATTTCGTCAATCGAGCATTGTGTATATCCACTGAATAACTGTTTTCATCAGTATATGATTTGATCAAAGCACATGATGATCAAAATCTACAAAATGTATTTTTGTAATACGTCTGCAAATATTACAAGGGATGGCTTGATCAGTTTGTTTATCTACATGGCAAAATATGAATAACATAGAATATATACATAACAGTTAGAGCATATCAAGTTACTAAATTATCTATAATAATTATGTATGTCCAAATCTTAGGCGTGTGCGGGGGTGGGGGGGGGGGTGGCGGTGCCCAATGATGAGGGTGGCCGTAACTAAGTTGGTAGAACCTGTGGCCCAAACCTATTGTACATGTACATTTAAAACAATCAAATCTGTTTAAACTATATTTATTGCATTTTTCACGATCATTATTGGCAATAAACATCGATAAGTGTTGGAACACGAGAGCCGGGCCCAGTATTATAGAAGCAAATATAATCTTACGCATTGCAGCCAGTGAAAACATTGCACGAGAATTGATTTTCCGAACTAAATTGATTTGTTCCGGCGCTTATATTTTCTATTGGCGCAGAAAGGGACGATTAAGTGCTATATTATTAGCTGCCACGTACCCAGATAGAACCTAGTACTTTTACTAAGATTGTTAACCTGTGTCAAGTATGTTTCCTGTCACCAACACCCTAGTAAATCTGACCTCATATGAGACCTACCACATGACTGTGTACCTTCGGACAATCTGCGTAATTTCATTAAATAAGTATACACAATTTACAATATTATTCATAAATAAAGTCAAAAGTTGACACATTTTTCAGAGCACATGCGGAATTTAATTCCGCATGTACTCTGAAAATTGTGTCCACTTTGGACGCCTTTTACGAAAGATTGTGTAAGTTTTGTAAACGTATTTAATGAAATTACGCAGATATCCGAAGGTACAATATCAAATATCGTGTCTCACATGTGCCTGTGACTGGGAAATGGGGCTTATGGGATTTTTTACCAGTATAGCTTCTGATCAAATATCAAACTCATACATGTATATAGCTAGATAATGATCTATATTTTTTTGTTAGAAGTGTGAGGGGTGTTTCATTGAGCAATGCAAATCCTGATCAGACTGTGTGGATGCACAGGTTGGTCTAGATCTACTCTGGTCGCAAAACCCATTTCTCCAGTCACTGCCACCTATCAATTAAAGTTTGAATCTGCATACGTCGTCAGATATAACAGTGCATAGTACTACTTGTACACTAATACTGTTGTTGTTTTTACAATTTATGGTATACTGCTATTGACTATGTCTTGGCCACACACAAATGCAATCTTACGGTTTTAAAATACGAATATGTATAGGTTATTTGATTTGTATGAACATATATGACCTACGTACGGAAGCTCATTAGGGCCACTTCACTTTTTTTCATTTCCATTTATTCAAGATGTTTTCTTGAATTTTCAAGATGTTTTCTTGAATTTTCAAGTTCTTTTCTTGAATGTTCAAGATCTTTTCTTCAATTTTCAAGATCTTTTCTTGAATTTTCAAGAAAAACATCTTGAAAATTCAAGAAAACATCTCGAAAATTCAAGAAAAGATAAAAAAAAAAGTGAAGTGGCCCTAATGGGCTTCCGTACCTACGTACAGTCGCGCAATATCGCACACTGCATATTGCGCGACTGTATGCAAATATCCACATAGAAATCGAATAACCATTGTATTGCATACGTAGGCCACTCGCAATTTATATGTGCTTCAAAAATAAAATGTATACAAAATATAAATAAAATAAACACATTAGTGGTGATTTAGAAGGAACTATTTTGCGTTGTGACGCGTAGTTCCGGCACGGACCAATATGAACTCACGCGACGTCAGTATAGAAAAATATTGACATCTTACGTTGTATTGTGTTTCAATGGGAAACGAAAGTACGTATATAATACGCATTTTTATTATGTACCTACCGATTAGTGGGTGAGCCAGACTCACGAAAACACGGTTGACATTACCACTTTGGGGGGGAGCAAATTGTCACTATATTTTATTAAAAGGTATGCATCTCTAGATACTATTTCCGTATGATAGCAATATGTAAATCTTCGTTTAAAGATTATATACCCCTATAAGTGGACACCCCCCCCCCATAACATCAACATTTTCTGCTAAAAACTGCGCAATTTTGAGACCATTCAAGTAACAACAATGCAAACTCGCATTCACACATCGAAAAACCACCGAAAACGTGACAGCCGGTAATTATGATCTACATAAAATCGAAATTGACCATTTGTATCCAAAATGACAGTCAAAATCCAAGATGGCTGCCCAAGATGGCATTACCCCACCACACTAAATATGTACGAACTGCATCAATTATGGTTGAACTATGGTCTAAGAGTAAACTATACGATTGTAACATGTTTATAAATACGTAGCAATTAGGAATGTATTTAAGAAAATACAATATGGCCGCCAAACATCATAGTTGCTCATCGAGACAAGTTCTGTGATTTTTAAAAGTTCTATAGCAAATTCGCATTTGCACATTGCAAAACGATTTGAAAACATGATAATCAATGGTTGAAATTTATAGAACATCGGAACTTGCAGTATCGTCAAAAACTGCTACCAAAATCTAAGATGGCTGCCAAAATTATAACAAGTTCACCCACCAACCCAACCAACCGCTAACACAATCAAACTATAGTTACGTTGCAATAAATGATAGTGTATATACACTTCATCACCTTGTTCCATTATCTGGACAGGCAGTAACACATATTGTGATAGCCTAAATTCCATATATAAATCCAAGATGGCTGCCATGCTTGTCCTAAGATATTATATTCCAAGTAATTAACGGCAATCACAAATTTGTGAACTAGGCAAAGCAAATTAGTTTGATAGCGTTATCAAGTGTGTGTATTTGACACGTGACGTGCTGGTAAATAAATCACTTTGTAGTATGCTTCAAAGCCATGCATTTCCGAAACAGTTGTATTTACATGCTTCATGTTTACTCTGTTCTTAGAGAAGTCGTTATGCATGTTTCTTTGATTAATCTGCGATGCTATTAATACGAGTATGATTTATCATTTGTTTGCATCCAACTGTATCATTTATTATTGTAATTTCAAGGACATGATGCACACGTCATATTGCCATGCTACTAGTTTCAGAACGACATCTACGTTTAATGATCAACATATTCCTCGGTGAAAAAGATATCGGTGTCAACATTTGTTGTTCCTGTGGATTATATAAACTATAAATAGTACACGAAAGGCGATCATGAAGCTGTAAGCACAGACTTTTCAACGGATATCAATGTACACTCTAAGACCTAGCAACCTACGACTCACAACGAAATAAACACATACTATGTATTCACTTATATATTACGTTAACATTATAAGTTAGTGTTTGTTTATTACAGAGTGCACCGTATTTAAAGGGTCAGCCAGTTGTGACTCATGCGAAACTCTTTGAATATCATAATTTCACAAATGTGCAGTCTGAACTGGGTCTACACTGAACGCAGTAACATTAATAAGTGTGCAAATATGAATCTGGCAAAAAATGCAGTCAAAGATCAGATTTCGCAGATACAGTGAGGTCAGCGTGTAAGTGCACACACGAACGAACACGACAGGTTGGAACGCTGACCCCACTGTATTTCATGTATAAAAAAAATGTCAATATTTTTCTGCATTTTTTCTCATTTCGCATCAAAAGTGTATGTTGTTACCACTCAGTTGAACCGTCCCGGCGAGACGGTTCAACTGAGTGGTAACAACATACACTTTGGGTGGGTAGCGAACCAACCTGTCGTGTTCGTTCGTGTGTGCACTTACACGCTGACCCCACTGTATGTAGGATGATCGGATTCTACACTAGTCGATATCACTATGATAGTTCCTTTTCATAACAAATCATGATACATTCGCAATAACGCCATAAATTATACAATTTGGACCGGATTTCTATTAATAAATGCAACGGGAGATAACTAGATACTAGTGCTGTCATAATGATTTGAATGTAATACATTAATTATGCTATCTGAATATATAAGAAGACCACGAGTTACAACATTCAAGTTTTGAAGCCCAGTTTTTATCATTATTTTATTTGCTCTACACGTATAGCATTTTATCCCGTCAACATAGTGCGTCAATATCTGGCGCGGCACGGAAACGGGATGTGCTCGGCAGAGCCTCGCCCATTCCGTTTCCTGAGCCTTGCCAGATATATTTTCCCATTCACGGCACTAACCTACTATTCTCTATTTATGTCAGTGACCTCAATATTTAGTGGACAGTTTAAACTTTAAAGTTATGAAATTTCGATATTTTTCGACGTCACATACATTTTGAAACGTTTTAAAATTTATGAAACTAATTTCACCCGATAAGTCGCATTTTCAAATAGAAGAACTTGTCATTATTGTGTGTTTACAAACGGTGCAATTTTATTAAAGGAGCCGGGATTTTGGAATGTGTACAATGTACGTTATGTCGATGCAATCGGTGTGTGGAAATGTCAGTCTGACCAAACCGTTTACACCGCGGAGGAGAAAATGTACCGATCTACTTTTGCGGCCAGCGTAGTCCCAGATCAAGCGGCGCATCACCATGTTTGTTAATGGTAGAATTAGTGAAAATCATTGATTTGAACAATATATTCATATACATATTTGTGTACGACATTTTCATCGTACGAAGTTTAGTGAAACTTGCTCCAACCCGAATGTTCTGTCTGTAACGCAGGGCAACTTACTTATAAGTTCGGGTTAGTGTCCCAGGGGGCCGTTTCTCGTACGACTAAAATGTTCGTAAGTGCAAATTTATGATCGTCTGAAAATTTCAACTGATTGATTTACATTTATTGAGCACAGGCTATGCTCAATAAATGTAAATCCAATAATTGTTTACAAGAAAACATTGTTGGTGTGACATTTACAGACTATCATAAGTTTGCACTTACGAATATTTTAGTCCTACGAAGTTTAGTAAAACTGCCCCCTGGTGTTTATATCAACACTGGTTTCAAACTCCAGTGTATATTAAATGTATCACCATGTGTCAATATAAATTGTTGAAATATTATCTGAAACCTAATAAATCACTTTTCTTATCGAAGGGTGATCACGAGAAGCGATGATTGATTTAATTAGTAAAGAAAATGTGTTTGTTACACTTGCGACGTATTTCATTACTTTTCTCCGAAAAAAATGTTTGTTTATCCTCCCTCAATACGTCCTTGGAGCAAATTGTGTCATGGTTGTTTATGTGTGACAAGTAAAATGCAATTTCACATATTGCAAGATTTAACCACAGGTTGAAGTAACGGACCGATGTCTATAAAATCATTAAATACATGTATGCTTAAAAACATCAATACATTTTTTAAAAATATAAGCTAAAACAATGTGTTTACTCTCTATATATGCATATATACATGTATACATGTATGTGTATATAGAGAGAGTCAAATAAAAAAATAAAAAAAATTTGTTTTACATTTATTGATGCTTTTATCAATATTGTATGTATTTATAGACCTCGGTCCGTTACTTCAACCTGTGGATTTAACACCAATACGTTGCATAGTACCACATTTAATTCAACAGGAAATGGTAAATCAATACTCAGATCGGAAATTACAATATAGAGTTGGCACAACTATAAGTCAGTTATTGCTCACATATTGGATTTTAAGGAACTAAATGTTGCGGTCGCTAGCGCTCCCTCGCATTTAATTCCATAACATCCAGTGAACATAACATATAAAAACCACAGTTTCGAATCGCAATCGATGCGGGCTCTATAAGTTCAAGTTCGGGTTACATGTATGTATTTCGATCGTAACGCAAGATTGTCGTTTTTAAAGGCACTGCGTCTCAGATATGCATAGAAAGTGATGACTCATAATAGAGAATAGAAACATAGTTTACTTGTAGATATTTATCGTATTTCTGAACTCAATTGTACCTATAACAAGGTGCATGATCACGTGGTTACAACAACAACAACGTCGCCCACTCCAAAGTAAGTATTATTTGACATTTTCCTTAATACGCAACGGATTATGATGAAATATGGCACATCAAACGCGTCTTCATGAGCTGCATTTGGTGGTCCAGGAAGTACGGCACAGACTTCTGTCGTTTTTGCGAAGAATCGATTTCCGTGTCGGTAGACACGGAAATCGACTCTTCGCAAAAACGACAGAAGTCTGGGCGAAAATACAGAGGCCACCAAATGCAGCTGAACAAGACGCTTTTGATGCGCCATATTTCATCAAAATCCGTTACGTAATAAGGACAATATAAAAGAATACGTACTTTGAATCGTATGGATTCTGGAATTTTCAGTACTTGTTGTTGTTGTTAGTACCACGTGATCATACACCTCGTATAAGTCGCCTGTAAACACCGGGTATTGGTAAATACAATATGTGTATAATACTGAAACATAACTAGCTTGTGCAACTAGTTATGTTTCAGTAATAGTTACTGCCCTAATTGAAGCGGCGAGGTGTTTCATGGGCACATGTAGGTTGTTTAAACACATGAACACCTCAATTAGGGCAGTAACTGACTTACACATCGACTTACCGACTACCGTTGCTAATATTCAGTGGGAATTTTGAATTTCCATTTGACATTAAAGGAACTGTCTCTACAGTTATGACAGCCGATTAATAACATCCGTGTGGGAGTATACGTGTCCCATTGACACATTTCTCATTATTATTTGTGTTTGATGTCTAACGTATACGTATACTAAAGCAAGCACTCAATATTCTGTATAATATGCATTGGAACATGTTTGCATAAATCCTACTAATTCACAGGGAATACCAGGCTAGTGTAGATTGATCGTTTCCGAGCCAAGCCTCATTGTCTTGATATCGAAAGACACTAGAATAATATTGTATTTATCAGGTAACGTTTTATGCTAATCAATGATCAAATTTAAAACAGTTTTCGTTGAAAAGAACACGGACTTGTTTAGATATAAACGTTACGTGATTAGTTTGACGTCGTTCGATAGCGTCATGAGAAGTCGTTCGTCCAATAGAACGCCACCTTTCAGTTCGTTGTAACCCGGATATTCGTATCAGGTCGATTCATTATACGGTAGCATTTTCATGATAACAAATAAGTAAACAGTACAGTGAAACCTCTCTAAAACGGTCACCATGGGAGGTCTGCAGGGTGTCCTGTTTAGATAGATACCACTGTAACAAAAAATGGCAGCGTTAAACAAAGCTTGTGCCCTCGCTGCCAGCCTTGATAATAATAAACAAACACATGTCCTCGGTGACCTTGACCGTGGACGGTCGTACTGGCAGCATTGATAATACAAAATAAAGAAAGAAAAACTTTAACATTTTTGCCTTACAAATCATCAGTGACCTTGACCTTGGTCGGGTGTGGGTAGCAAGCACAACAAAGCAACATCCCTAGACTCACATTGTGACCAAATATTATCAAAATCGGTGAAGCGATTCATGAGTTTTTGAAAACGAAAGGTGATACTAACGTACGTACGCAATTACGTCCATATGCATATACGTACGTACGCACGTACATGGACTAACGCTATATCAGCGCTTGCCTATCGGCAAGGGGATACTTAAACAGTACATGCAGATTTGTTTTCATTTTCAACCATGAACAAACACGACAATCAAATAAATTACAGTCAATGCCATATATATGAAACACAATGGGGTCCCCAGCTTGTCCGGTTTAGACGTATATACATAGCCCATCACGTTTACATTCATCAGTTCTCTGTCAGAACATCGACTAATTGATAAGCACCCGGCCATATACTGTAGAATATATTTGTAATTGACGTGCCTCTCATCGCCTGACGCAGTGCGTACAACTGTACATGCACGTGCAGCATATGCATGCGTATATCTATTATTGGGTGGTCAGTAATAAAAGTCATTTACGAGGGGTGTTCAATAATTAATTTCCCAACACATACATGATCCCAGTAAAATGAAATGGCATTAATTTAAGGTATTAGGTCATACATAGCTAGATACACTTGGCTTCAATGATAATAGCTTCAGAAGAGTGATGTGATATATGAATATAAGATATGTGAATATTGTCTTGATACTGTATTCTATATGGCACTTTCAGTTGCCATCTCCGCCATCTTTGTTTGTACAAGCCATCGTGCAGTTTCACCACTTCGTGCGTTTGATACATACAGCAAATAATACGACAGTAAACAAAATAAAATTTGCTGCAATACATCATAGACAGATATGACAACGGCGTGCTATAAATATTATGACAAAAAATTATACAAAAGACAGGATATCTGAGCATTTCTCCCATCAATTTCAAAATAAATGTTGATGTGTAAAGTTTTCAATCTGATGCACAGCTTATTGTTCGTGTACACGTTATCCATATGTAAAGCCATATATACTCTCATAGTAGGCTAGTAGACACCAGGGACAATACATTCAGGTAACTGCTTACATTTCACTGGATTTGATAGCTAATAACAGAGTACAGTAGCGGATATATATGGTATGTGTTGTGTTGTTCGCCAGGTAAAAGTGATACACTGTGCGATTTTTTGTGTATGAGGCTATTTAAAATGGTGGTTCATGTTGATAAAAACACAGGCACAAACATGTCCAGAAAACTGACATATTTTACAGTTTGGTGTAATATAATTGATAGGAGTCCATTCTCCTGGCTTTTCTACATGTGATTAGCTACATCATATCATATGTTCTACTTCATATTTTGAGTTCTTTGTCAAACGGCAGAACAGGTGAAACTGGCTGATGGCTGGAATACACAAAGATAGCCGACTTGGCCACTCCATGTGCCATATAGGATACTGTAACTAGGCAGCGTTCACATATATGTTATGCATATATTCCATCACATTTATAAAGCACTGTATATATATAGCACTGTTTTTGAGATCTGATTAATTATGCCACTTCACGAGTGGGTGTAGGTTTATAACACCTTTCTGTTATTTACTGAACGCCCCTCATTTAAGTCCTATTTTTGTCGGTGACAATTGTCTTTCCATTTGCTAAACCTTATGTAAACAGAACTATACTGTAGACTAAGTGTCGGGAGATTTACCAGGTAAAGTATTTCAACAATGTTCTACATTATAGTTTAGACATTTCTGCCGTCGGTCTGTATATCTATTTGTATGCCTCACCACGATAGTGGAGGGGGCATTTAGTGCTACCCTTGTCCGTCCGTCCCGTCCCGTCCCGTCCGTCCGTCCGTCCGTCCGTCACAAAACATTAACACTCGGGTAAATGTCTCATAATTTCTTCATCCTTCGACCGATCTGCTTCATATTTCATATACACATTGCTCTAATGGTCCTCTACCGCCAAGTGCAAAATCCACGTTCGTCCTTCCCCCACCAAGCCCAGGGTCAAGGTCATATATTTAGTGCTTCAAAAACTTTAACGCTCAGGTAAATATCTTATAATTTCTGTTTTCTTTCACGGATCAGCGCCATACTTCACATACGCATTGCTCTAATGGTCCTCTGCCGCCCTGTGCCAAATCCACGTTTGTCCTGCCCCCGCCAAGCCCAGGGTCAAGGTCACATACTTGGTGCGTCAAAAACTTTAACGCTCGGGTAAATATCTTATAATTTCTGTTTCCTTTCACGGATCATCTTCATACTTCATATACGCATTGCTATAATGGTCCTCTACTGTCCTGTGCTAAATCCACGTTCATCCTGCCCCCGCCAAGCCCAGGGTCAAGGTCACATACTTAGTGCTTCAAAAACCTTAACGCTCAGGTAAATATCTTATACTTTCTGTTTTCTTTCACGGATCAGCGCTTCATACTTCATATACGCATTGCTCTAATGGTCCTCTACCGCTCTGTGCCAAATCCACGTTTGTCCTACCCCCGCCAAGCCCAGGGTCAAGGTCACATACTTGGTGCTTCAAAAACTTTAACGCTCGGGTAAATATCTTATAATTTCTGTTCCCTTTCACGGATCAGTTTCATACTTTATATACGCATTGCTCTAATGGTCCTCTACTGCCCTGTGTCAAATCCACGTTCGTCCTGCCCCCGCCAAGCCCAGGATCAAGGTCACATACTTGGTGCTTCAAAAACGTTAAAGCTCGGGTAAATATCTTATAATTTCTGTTCCCTTTCACGGATCAGCTTCATACTTCATATACGCATTGCTCTAATGGTCCTCTACTGCCCTGTGCCAAATACACGTTCGTCCTGCCTCGGCCAAGCCCAGGGTCAATGTCACATACTTTGTTCTTCAAAAACTTTTACGCTCGAATTTTGCCTCTTTTATTATAAAAGCGATATGTGGGGCATCAGTGTTCTATGAACACATTTTCTAGTTGTCTATACATCTGTCCACGGCATTGATACGATTTGTGGTTACATATGCGTCACTGGCACAGAGAAGGACTTTGCAGCATTTGTTAGTCGAATCTATGTACCTTTATCATCATTTACCATCCAAATTAGCGTGTTATATTCTACATGTAATCATTCCGCAGATCGCAGAACATCATTTTTGTTGTTTATCGAATTTAAGGGTTTCCCGACACGGCGGCAGGGATTACCCGCGGATTGCTCCGCAAAGTTTGCTGTGTTCCTGGGTAGAACCAGTACTAGCCAGGGCTCTTGGTGAGAAACCAGTATGCCCTTTCCTTACTGTGGCCCGTTGTTGACAGTATGTGTGTGTGTACAACATCAACAACTCCTACATTGGTAACATATAGTAAATAGTATTGATCGAATGGCGACCAACATCTACAATGATCAAACTGCGCGTTTGCGTAGACTGATCTGGGCTACGATAGCCATCGTAAGACCGCTTTTCTTAGCCTGTGTTCCTTGTGTCAAGCTGTCACTTCACACAATAACACAACGTGTGTGGTTTGCCGTGATGCACGGCTTGTTCGTGCCCAGGTTTGCATATAGATGCAAACTTTTATTTTGTCTACGAAGGTGTTCAAATTGCTTACCAACCTCTGACACACAATAGAGTCGATGTGTAAGTATTATAACAATGTTTTGCAATCGATGATAACTAAAATATTTCATTTACATTAATGACACTAGCGAGGTGCATGATCACGTGGTTACAACAACAACAACAACAACGTCACCCACTCCAAAGTAAGTTATTATTTAATAGTTTCCTCAATATGCAACGGATTTTGATGAAATATGGCGCAGCAAACGCGTCTTCGTGAGCTGCATTTGGTGGTCCAGGGAGTTTGTCACAGACTTATGTTGTTTTTGCGAAGAATCGATTTCCGTGTCGGAGACACGGAAATCGATTCTTCGCAAAAACGACAGAAGTTTGGGCGAAAATACAGAGACCACCAAATGCAACTTACCAATACGCGTTTGATGCGCCATATTTCATCAAAATCCGTTACGTAATAAGGACACTATGAAAGAATACGTACTTTGAATCGGTAATTGTTGTTGTTAGTACCACGTGATCATACACATTGACTAGCCTCAGCGTGTGTAATAGAAACTCTGTCTAATTGTGGTACAGTATGATCGTGAGCAACACACAATAACAAAATATCATAATTGTCCAATACTTATACATGTACATGTACAGCGAAAATACAAAATTATGCCACATTAGCTGGATTATCACAGTTTCTGATAAACATGCACTTGAACATAACGCATCATTTTGGAGAATGTGATCAAATAAAATGGTACATGAAGCCGTGTGTATTTTTATGACCTACTTCCTTAAGCAGCCTCCAATTGCGCATGCTCGTTATAGTCACCACTATTATTTACATAATGGTGGTCTTTTGGTGGTATGCGTAATGACTGATATAACATAGACGCTTACATACTATACTCTAAAGGAAAATATGGAACCAACCCCAGTTTTGTTGTTTGTGGTCTATAGATGAAAAGACTTGGTTCAAACAGTATTCAGACCAACTCATAGTATAAGCAGTTGCGAGTACAGATTATCAGTAATTACTCGTACCACCATTATGTAAATATTAGTGGTGACTATAACGAGCATGCGCAACTGGAGGATGCTTAAGGAAGTAGGTCATAGACAGATACACTTGGCTTCAATGATAATTGCTTCATAATGCATAATGAGAGATGTGATATAGAGAATAGTTGGTTAGTGCCGTGAATGGGAAACAAATATCAGGCAAGGCAAGGAAACGGGATGGGCGAGGCTCTACCGATCACATCCCGTTTCCGTGCCGCGCCAAATATTTGTTTGCATTCACGGCACTAACCTACTATTCTATTTATCCCGTCAACACCTACCAATGGCTTTAAAATGCAAAAAGAAATAACTCCAGCCATTCATACGTAGTGATTATGTCGTATTGACAGGATATCAACTGTTTCACGGCACTGTGTTTCACGGCACATGCGCACTGTGTTGACGGGATAAATGTGAATATTCTCTAGTATCTGTATACTATATGGTACATTATGGTACATCGAATTGCCATCTCCACCATATTTGTATGTAAACGCTGTCGTTTCACCTCTTCGGGTGCCTGACGCATACAGACAACCAACAGGATGTTGTTGTTTAACATATGCCGAAGATATTGCACATATTATTTGTGGTATGTGTCAAACGCCAGGAGAGGTAAAACTGACTGATGGCTTGTACACACAAAGATGGCTGACATTATAGCGACTCCGTGCGCCATATAGTATACAATAACAAGCTAATATTCACATATATGTTATACATATATCCAATCATATTTACGTGCCAATTATATTTGAATCGAATGATGATCAGGGGTCCCACGGTTCCTTAATAGATGTGACTTTCAATGCAGGTTACTCTGTACAAGCAGTGTATGCGTATTAAATAGTGTCGTCTCACGCTTTCATATTAATAAATTGAATATTCGGTTCCTTGTGACAGGAAACACATTAATAAGGAGGAACCCAATTGCACTGAAAAGGATAACAGTTACTAACCGGCGATCAAAAGGATGCAAATCATACCTAAAATGTGGCGTGCCTAGAGAAATGGGGCTTAATGGTTTGCGACAAGTGTAGATCCAGATCAGCATGTGCATCCGCACATTCTGATCAGGATATGCACTGTTCGCCATTCCATCAATAAAACACCCGTCATGCTTCTAACAAGCAATGCGGCTCGTTATCAGGCTACATGAGTGAGCTATTGGCTATTTGATCAGGAGCTACACTGGTCATAATACCATTTCTGGCATTAAATCGCACACGTGTGTAGCCTGATAACGATCTACATTGCTTGTTAGAAGCATGACGGGTGTTTCATTGATAGAATGGCGAACAGTGCAGATCCTGATCAGACTGTGTGGATGATCAGACTGTGCGGATGCATAGTCTGATCTGGATCTATACTGGTCGCAAACACCCATAACCCCCATTTCTCCTGGCACAGCCACATTTAATTGAATCAGTGCCATTTTCGGTGCCAACCTTCTGCCAGTTGCCATATTTCATTGATAGAATAGCGACCAGTGCAGATCATGATCAGCCTGTGCGGATGCACAGGCTGATCTGGATCTACACTGAGCGCACAACTCATAAGAAATGGGGCTTGTGGGTGTTGCGACCAGTGAATATCCAGATCAGCCTTTGCATCCGCACAGTCTGATCAGGATCTGCACTGTTCGCCATTCCATCAATGAAACACCGTCCATGCTTTTGGCAAACAATATAAATCGCTATCAGGATACAGGAGTGTGTTCCTTACACATACACTACACTGGTCACAAATCCGATAAGCCCCATTTCTCCAGTCACAGTCACAACTGTGAATACCGCCGGGATACGGGTTCATGTGATGAAGACGTACATTATACAACGTTCTCAGCACGTGAATGAACACTGAAATATATAATATACCTACATCATCACACAAGTATTGATGTAGCAAGTCATAATATGGTTTTTTTTCTAACGAAATTATGTTTCGTTTGATTGAAAAAGTTTGCTTTAGAAGGAATTATTGAACAAATTCATTAGAATGAACATCTTTGCGCTACAACGATGTTTATTGTTTGAACGCAGATCTTTGATTTCATTTTCACGCTCTTACGATTAGTTCTGAAATTCATTTGATTGAAATGTCTGATATTTTCTTTGACATATGTCGAAGATATGCTAACATTTAAAGAGCCCCGCAGTGGATGTAGAATTAATTTTTGATTAATTCGTTCCCACGAAATAACAATTCGTTCCCTCAATTTAACAATTTGTTAATTCGATGGAACGAATTGTTATATCGTGGGAACGAATTGTTAATTCGAGGGAACGAATTGTTAAATTGAGGGATTGAATTATTATTTCGTGGGAACTAATTAATAAATAAAATCCATGTCTCCTGCGGGGCTCCGTAAACATTGTATTCCGCGTTTACACGTAAAGGTTCGTCAACGTATTGTAGAACCACTCGTTTGTCAAAAGTATTACACATGGACACATGGCTCACTTCACAACAGCACAGGATCTAGGTAATTTATAAACACAATAGTATATTAGTATTTATAATGCGGCCTATGCCACGTGCATGTGGCCCAAACTTATTTGTTTCCCAAATAAATATTCTGTTTTGTTGTCAAAATTATTACATGTTTCGGAATCACTTTCACTAAACCAGGCCAGCGAGACAGTTCGCCAGGGGACCGTTTCACTAAACTTCGTACGACTAAAATGTAAAGTGCAAAATTGTGATTTTCAATTGTGCAAAATTTCACTTTAACGATGTTTTCTTGTAAACAAGTATTGGATTTAAATTTATTGAGCATAGGCTGCATATGCAGCCTATGCTCAATAAATGTGAATCCACCAACTGAAATTTCCAGACGATCCTAAATTTGCACTTACGAACTTGTTAGTCGTACGAAGTATAGTTAAACGGGCACATAACCTTCTCTAAAGCGTCACGCTGGACCCGTTTGCTCAAAACTGGTCAGGGGCTACACTGGTCGCATAGCCCATTAGCCCCATTTCTCCAGTCGCATCCACATACGTTCCATGGAGGGTATACGCAACCTTTCCCACAAAGGACCATGCTATGGAGCTATGCCATGCTATGCCACGAAATAACAATTCGTTCCCTCCATTTAACAATTGATTACCTCGAATTAACAATTCGTTCCCACGATATAACAATTCGTTCCCGCGAATTAACAATTCGTTCCCACGAAATGACAATTCGTTCCCTCAATTTAACAATTTGTTCCCTCGAATTGACAAGTCGTTCCCACGAATTAACAATTCGTTCCCGTGGGAACGAATTGTTATTTCGCGGGAACGAATTGTTAATTCGTGGGAACGAATTGTTAAATTGAGGGAACGAATTGTTTTTCGTGGGAACGAATTAATAAAAAAAAATAATTATACGTCCCCTGTGGGGATCCGTACCATGCTGATATAGGATACTATACAAAAAGATATACTCCGCTAACTACTGTCTGTTTCACGAAAGCTGCCCAAATTTTACGGCTATATAAACAATTCAAAAACAAGATTTCTTTTGATAATATTAAATTAAAGGAAAAATGAAGAATGAGCCTTCTTTTTATTTCGTGAAATTTGGTCAAATATTGATTTTATTGCGAAAAAAAAATTTCCCATGTTAAATCCCCATAGTGAAGATGTGTATGGGGATTTAACATGGGGAAATATTTTTTGAATTTTAGAAATACTGGACCGATTTTTAAAATTTAACTTTTGTTTTCTTAGTTAGATCATTTCCAAGCTATCTATCTAGGTTTCGGAGTCAATTTCCAAAAATTTTAGTTTTTTGACTCCTCCCACAACTCCTCTACCTTTTTCCCCCATGTTAAATTCCCATAGACAAATCAATTTTTCGTAATAAAATCAATATTTGAACGAATTTCACGAAATAAAAAGAAGGCTCATTCTTAAATTTTCCTTTAAATTAATATTATCGAAAATAATATTGTTTTTGAATTGTCTATATGGCCGTAAAATTTGGGCAGCTTTCGTGAAACGGACAGTAATACAATTACAACAGGTCAAAAATGAAGATGCGAAACAACGGACGATACAAATTTACGAATTCCTCAACAACCACTGTTGGTCCTGGTTGAAAAAACAATAATTCAGATGTTTTGGAAATGGAACTACCCATTTCTGTTTTTCAAACATTTCACAAATTCGCCTTATTGGCAAAGACTAATAAAAACTGGTTGCAAACACAATGTGGTACGAATCACCATGATTTGTGCTGTTTCACCAATTATTTTGCGACGCCATAGAAGATACAAATCTCAAGATTGACAACATGTATAGATTGTTGTCAATATGCGCATAGATATCCGCATGCTAAGGGTTAATACAGGTGAAAGCGGACAAATGAAAGCGACAATTTAATAACAAGTGCATATTTTAATTGTCTCAAGTGGTTTGAAGGATACATTAGTGCATAATTGCGGGCGTCTGATTGAGCACCGCCGCACAGCAAGTTCGATAAATGTGGCTGTGACTGGAGAAATTGGGCTTAAGGGGTTTGTGACCAACGTAGCTCCTGATCACACTGCATGGTATTGTAGCCTCATAATGATCAGTGTTGCTTGTTGGAAGCATGCCGTTATATTGATTGAATGGCGAACGGTGCAGATCCTGATCAGACTGTGCGGATGCACAGGCTGATCTGGATCTACGCTGCTTGTAAAACCTATAAGCCACATTTCTCCAGTCAACGCCACAAATAAAAATGGAGAAAACATCAACCAGTCTATGACGTTTTTACCTGGTCGCATCTCCGTGTTTTACCGATATTGATTTCGAAAAAATCGACTAGTTTAAAAGATGACAGAAAATGTAGAGCACGTGCAGAATTTAAATCGGCATGTGTGCTGCATTTTATGTTAACTTACAACGCTATAAATTAGAATGAAAATCTTCTGGAAAATAAATCGAACGAGTTGAATTGTGTGATGAGGTTGAAAATCTCAAACATTGGCTAAATAATCATTACAACATATCCGTTTTCATCTAAAGCTTGAAATTGTTTTAATTGTTTGTTATATAAGCATTCAGGAGGTCTGTCTCGACCAATTAAGACACATTAAACAAATATTAGCGGGAATTGCCCGTCTGAACCAACCCACGCTTTAACGGCGTCTTCCATGCAGGAAAATGTGTACACAACCGCCTCCGTTAATCTTGCCCAGATGTCGAGGCTTCCATGTATCTATTAGCAATACCAACTCGCAATCAAGCAGTTTGATTGGCTGTGCCTGAGCTGAGATAATAAATGAATTGTTGATTTGAGGTTTGCCATCTGTAAGTATAAATCAATATTAAACATGATATAACCAGATTCTGTTTCCGCTACATGCGTATGTACATGTAATCATAATTGTTTTTATATAAAATAGATCAAATTCACAAATGATCCGACCATTAATAAAAACAACCCAGCGCCCTTAAACGTCTGGCATTGACTGATTCATGAAACATTTTGGAGACTCATCGGCGTACGCAGTGTTTGCAAATGCTGGCGTTATGGTATGTGAGATTGAAAGGGTTCAGTATCCCAGGACCCCTGAACATCTCCGTGCGAAATCGTGCAGATACCCCGGATATGAGTCACA
The DNA here is from genome assembly GCA_029237695.1 of Conchocele bisecta. Classification (NCBI taxonomy): domain Eukaryota; kingdom Metazoa; phylum Mollusca; class Bivalvia; order Lucinida; family Thyasiridae; genus Conchocele; species Conchocele bisecta. Next base: position 67,422,291 of record CM055268.1, read on the forward strand.
ATATTATACACCTGTAGCCGATTTCATCAACATTGCAAAGTATACTTATCTAGCAAAGTATACTTTGAGGGAGTAATCATTTATTTTTCCCAAAATGCATTATTGCATATAGAACAAACCACTGCATATATTTGATGATTCAAAGTATGCAGAATTATTATACTGAATTTATTACATTATCACAGCCAAAATGGCTGTGATAATGTAATAAATTCAGTACAATAAAAATTAATAAATTTATCCTTAAATTGAAAATTTCTCCCTCAAAGTATACTTTGCTAGATAAGCGTACTTTGCAATGTGGGTGAAATAGGCTACAGTTGATCATCGTTTGATTCAAAGATAATTGGATCATAAATGTAATGGGATATATACTGAGCAAAACTAGAAACGTCCCTCCATGTTTAAGGAAAGATTCATCAAAAACCAAAAGGGTTACTTTTAAAAATCAAAATGGAAAAACAAGTTCATTCATTTCTGTATCAAAGCCAATAAATTGCATTTGGATATCTTGTTAAATATTCGAGAGATAACCGGCCAAGGGCGGTAGGGGTCAAAATCAAAAATCACAAAAACTCAGAAATGTGTTACTTAATGTTTAGAGATGGAATTTCAATAAGTAATGTGGCAAATTCAGTAAATCTCGTTAGTACCGAGTGTGGCCACCATTTGCATGAATGCATGCAATGATCCTACGCCGCATCGACGTGACGTAACGCAATACCAGTGCGTTGGGCAAATTCCTCCATTCCCGTTGTAACGCCCGTGTAAGATCGCGAACATTGTCAATCTGATTGTTAGCTCGTGCTTTGCGGCCCAGCTCATCTCATATGTGCTCAATGGGATTGAGATCCGGGGAGACCGTGGGCCATGGCATGACGTCGACGTTGTTTTGCTGTAAGTATTGAGTGGTGACCCTGGCTACGTGAGGGCGGGCATTGTCGTGCATCAATGTCACACCAGGACCATGCTGACGGATAAATGGTAAGGCATGTGCATTTAGCACATCTGCAACATAACCTTGTGCATTGATGTTGCCCTGTACAACAACCAAATCTGTCTTCCGGTTTCCCATGATCCCACCCCAGACCATTACGCTCCCTCCCCCAAACCTGTTCTTCTCAACAATGCAACAATCGGTGAATCTTTCATTTTTACGCCTGTATACCCGTAATCTTCCGTCAGCATGACTAACTGTGAACCGAGATTCATCGGTGAACAAAACTCGGTTCCAGTCAGCCCTTCTCCAGTTCAGATGACGTCGCGCCCATAACAGTCTGGTAGCACGGTGACGTTGGGTTATTATCTGACCAGTGTACGGGCGGCGTGCCCGGATTGGTTGGGCGTTACGACGTAACCGGTTGCGAATGGTCTGCCCTGAGACACCGTATCGCCTAGCAGTGACTGTGGCTGCCAATCGACGTTGACGTAAGTGCGTCAACGTAATGTAACGATCGGCTCTAGCCGTCGTTACACGAGGCCTACCAGGTCGCTGCCGGTCGTGAACAGCCCCAGTCTGCTGGTACCGGGCTGCAAGACGACCAATCGTCTTCCGACAGCAACCAAACCGAGGCGCGACCGCCCTGGCGGCCATCCCACCCGCAAGCATCCCAATTGCCTGATTTCGCTCGTTTTCGGAAAGCTGTGGCATATCGAAAACAGTGAAAAATTAAAAAAGTTTTTTAATTTTCCGAATAGCCCCTATCGCATGAATGGTACGACATGAACTGAATCACCTTATCGATGACAAGTATAGCGTGCACGTGCAAAAAGTGGAAATCAACGTTCCGGTCACTGGCCGCTATGTAAACCGTGTGTATCGGCTAAACTCTACACGATCGTATTCTGAACATCGCCACGGTTTAAAATACATGTACTTTGAACATGTGGTACATACATAGACAGAGCTACACTGGCTATAAAACAGGGACGTTTCTAGTTTTGTTGAGTATATGTATAACATATATACGTGTGTATGTGAAAACTGCCTCGCTACTGTATCATATATGGCACGTGGAGTGGGATGGCTGGCACATACAAAGATGGCCGACATGGCCACTCCATGTGCCGTATAGATACAGTAGCGAGGCAGTGTTCACATACATGTATATGTTATACATATATTTCATCCTATTTAGGAAGCAATTATGATTGAATCATATGATGATCAGGGGTCCCATATGTCCTTAAGAACTGTAGCCGTATCAATGAATCTCGAAATGCCGAAAGTGTTGCTGCTATGAGGACGGCGTCTTCGATAGGCGATACTTGGTTATTCTCCTACGTATCTTCACCTTTTCGCATCACACTTTATCTAGTAGTTCCTGAGACTGAAACATATGTAGAAACAAAAACTCCAGGCATCAGTGGGCCTTAAAACATCTGCGTCATTTCATTAAATACGTTTACAACATTTACAATAATTTTCACAAATAAAGTCAAAAGATGACAAAATGTTCAGAGTACATGTACTTCGACAATTTAGTCAACTGTTGATGCTATTTACGAAATATATTGTAAATTTTTTAAACGTATTTCATGAAGGTACAAAATCACTTGGCGTGTCTCAATTATGGGCGTAAGGTACGTTACAGACCATGGTGTGACGGTGCTGGGGAGTGTTACATCCGTGAATACATGCTCGTACACCATCGCCTGTGTTAATCGTGCCCAGATGTCACCGTTGCTGAACATATATTCGCAATCAAGCCGTTTGATTGGATGTGCTTGAATTATAACACAGCTCAGTCTCATCCAATCAAGCTGCTTGCTTTCAAACACAAGATTGAAGTATTTTTCCATACATACACATATTGTTAAATGGTTTCCGTATGTGCAAACAAATAGCGCGTGCTGTTTGCGCATGGCTTTAGGCAATGCTCATTCCGGGGCCGCGCGTAATGGAAGTGCCTTCATGACGTCACTACGCGGAAATGCCTTCATGACGTCACTACTTCATGACGTTCATGACGTTCATGACGCGGCCCCGGAATATGCATACCGAAAATTATCTACGTGAATGGTACGATTTTATAAAAGTACTGAAAATACTGAATATAATGCTCAAATTACATCAGTTTTGTGTTGGAAATGTAACAATAACGTTTGATCATGTCCAGCCCTGCCGTGTGCACACGTTTGATGTGGCCCTCGGGAACTGTTTGAACCCGCGGCATGCGGCCTTGGGGTTCAAACAGTCCCCTCGGGCCACAGCAAACGTTTACATACGGCTGGGCATGATCAAACCTTATATTGGCAAGATTGGCGCAGACGCTAGTGTACATCTGTCAATTACGTGACATTGTAGTTTTGTTGCAAAACGTGCTACATTCTGGTGACACAGACAAACATAACGTTAGTATGTGTTCTATATGTATCTAAGCACGGTTATGTTGTTTAACGACCCTTTTTAGAATATCTTCACTCGTGGCAGCAAACATGTCAATAATTAAATGGCAACTACTGTAAACTCTGTTCCATGGAACAGAGTTTACGAGTAGTTGTCATTTAAATTACACGTACCACGGCGTTGCGCGACTGCGCTGGGCGTGGTACGCAGTAACGTATGTATTCCTACGTTTTACACGCAATTAAAAGACGATTGCCTGATGAGTTATCTGTACATCTAACCTTGTCTAGAAGCATTATAAAATAAAGGACTTTGAAAAATGAAAAACGGGTAATTGTCAATTATCAGAAATGTTACCAACACATCCGTCTGAAAATATAATTATTTAATTATCATTTTGCAGTAAATTTAACACTTGAATGGGCGAGTTTTAAAGTTGCAGAATTTGCAGATGATATCTGTACTCTTCCATAGGCCACGTTGGGTGGAAATAATGATAGTGTATCACATGACTGTCGTAATAGTTAACAACAGCTCGTGATGAAATAATACCCAAGCGTACTCATAAAACTATTGGCAACATGGAACGCGTAATAATATCCAGCTTAGACCAAGTTCGTGAGGTGACGTTTTCAAACGGTCTGATGACCTGGTATTGATGCGATACGTTTCTATGGACAGAGTAAGTAATATGTATCGTCTCAACCCTCCGAGAATATGCAGGAGGCACTGAGATACTCGCTGTGGAGAAGCGCTATATTCTTGCGCTGAGTAAATTGCCATCCTGCAATTTGACGTTGATACGCAGATTAAAGTATCGCCGACGTTACACCTTCACGCCCCACCTGCAGTTTAATTCAGTTCGCCCGTTGTCCATTATCTGTGGATCTTCCTCAATTCAAACCCTGTCGAAATAAATATATTCATAAATCACCAGCAGGGCAGAAATGGACACGCGCGCTCTTTTGAACGTTGCGTATGGTGGCATCTTCGTGTCATCCGCATAACGATGACGTGGTGAATACATCGTCCTGTAGCCTATTTCACCAACATTGCTAAGTATACTTATCGTGCTAAGTACACTTTGAGGGAGAAATGTTCAATTTAAGGATGAATTTAATATTTTTTATTATAATGAATTTATTACATTATCACAGGCATTTTGGCTGTGATAATGTAATAAATTCAGTATAATAATTCTGCATATAATTCTGCAAATAATCATCAAATATATGCAGTCGGCAGTTTTATATGAAGTAACGCATTTCTTGAAAAATAAATGATTACTCCCTCAAAGTATACTAGATAGGAATTTTGGTAACATCGGCTACTGATACACCTTATAAATGATTCACCACATAACTATTTCGTCAAGACGATTTACTAACTGAGCAAGACGATACACATTGGACGAAATCTCGTCAAAACGTGATGCTTCCCACGAATGACATTGATTTTAATTTAATTTAATAATTGTTTTCTCCTCAAATTGAGACTTTTTCCATTAAAATGTCAACCGGACCAGAGAAGCGAGTCGTCTTGACTCGTTATTTATGTCGTCTTAATTAATTTGTAAGTCGTCTACTCGAAAATTATGGACGTAAAAGGACGTATAATGTGTATTAAGACGACTTAGCTATCACGTTACACCGTTAAGTCGATGGCATGCATATGCCACCATAGTCCGGTGGCCGTCGCGCGCTCAACAATGCAAGTCTAGCAATAATAATATAAGATTCAGGTCTGGTGATTTTTATGAATCCATTATTGTACAATAGTTCACCCTTTAATTAGTTGACATTGAACGCGGATAAAAGACAGCTGTCCAGCGAGAGTCAGAAATGACGTATTTTCCATTATTGACAACCGGTGCTAAGTGGTCAATTTCACTGTCAGGCCGTGTAATTAAGATGGAACACCGGGAACATCCATCCATTCACACAATACCCGTATATGTATATTTAAGGAATAAAACCATGGGCTGTTGCGTTTACTGGGGTGCATGATACATTTGGTCTGTTTAAAGTGCGTGGAGTACGAAGGACTCATCGCAAACTTTAAACAGACCTGTAAACGCAGCATCCCGTGGTTTTATTACTTACATTTACACTGCATTTTCTGATAGTCTCAAAACTGTAAATATAAGGAATAGTAGGTTAGTGCCGTGAATGGGAAAAAGTATCTGGCAAGGCTCAGGAAACGGGATGGGCGAGGCTCTACCGAGCACATCCCGTTTCCGTGCCGCGCCAGATATTTTCCCATTCACGGCACTAACCTGCTATTCTATTTATCCCATCAACACTTACAAATGGCTTTAAAATGCAAAAAAATAACCCCAGTCATCGCACATATTCATACGCAGTGATTAGGTCGTATTGACAGGATATCAAAAATGTTTCACGGCACCGTGTTTCACGGCACATATGCACTGTGTTGACGGGATAAAACCAATTATAGCGTTAAATTAACAATAATCTTGTTTACGTCATTTTGTCGCAATTTCTGGAACAGCGACGTTGCGAAATTTAACAAATCAACATCATCGCGCAACGTCACGTGTCTCTAATGTATGGTATTGGGATATAAACGCAATACGTCTAATGGGCGTTTGCTTTATGCATTTATAGACGGTGTAAATATATATATATAGTATCAAAAACGATGTGCACGTACAAGAAATGTATATGTTTCAAATAAAGTACGTTTCCACTACAGGATTGTATTTTAATTCATGTTTCCAAACCGGTTTCACTGCTTACAGTATTATATATTTAAATTAATGTTGAGACGCATTACGGGCCATTGCATATCAGAAACAAACCGCAGGCCGATCTTTGACTGTCATGTTTTCTTATATATATTCACGTTTATTGAATAAAGCGGGCGTTCACATTGTAATACATGCGTAATTGAAACCGCAAAATGTAGCAGTCATGCATCTATGCTTTAGTGTTCTTGTAGGCTTGGCCATTTACTTCTTCTTGTCATTTTACATTGAGTCAGTTATGTTTGCTACAGTGTGGCTGCTGTAGATCCTATCTGAATCGAACACACAGACGCCTCGTTGATGGGTTTCATTTTAGTTCTCTCTGAATATACTGCATGTTCATGATTGCAAAACGCACACATGTTAACTTTCCATAGGAAAATCGTTTTTTCGCAATAAAATCAACATTTGTTGAAATTTCATCATATAAAAAATTTGGGGAGGGTGATTTTTTTATTATTGATGAAAAAGTACTTAAATATGTTTTAGATTCAGTGTGTTTAATAGCCAAAAGTTCGTCGGCAGCAAAACGTGGAACAGACAGTAGTACTCTCATTCGCAATGAATTTTTCTGGTTGAGTCCGGTGATTACAATACACCATTTTATATTTGTCTGGAATTTTCACACTGTGCTCTGTTCATTATAATAGCTATATTTTGGTAATAGTGTTTGTATAATTATATGTGTGCATTTAATAACATACGAGAAACGTTCTTCCCAACTTTAAACATTATAATCAAACATGTCAAATAATAAATGTTACAATGTTGTACAGTTTAACATTTTAATGGGTTCCATGTTAACAAAAGCAACCTTACGGCCTTTGCTATGTATTGCGTACATTGGTCGTTCGGAGTATAATGGCAAAGTATATTAAAACGCACAATACACTACTGTCTGTTCCACGTTGTTCTGCCTTTCAACCCTAAGGAACTGGAATGGACTTGTGATATGCTAATGTTCCGACCAATCCAATGGTCACAAAATGATTTTCAGATTCGTCCATTTATGAAAAGGGGGTGTTTTTGTTCTAAGAAATATTAACATTACTTACAAAAAGTGCAGATCCTGATGAGACGGCTCGTTACGAGCCGGCTCATCTGGATCTGCACTTTTTGCATAAACCGATATAGCGGATTTTCGGGTTCAAAGGGTTAAACACATTACATATAAACAACATATTTAAATGTAAGTATTTTCTTCATCAATAACAAAAACAACAAAAAATGCACCATCTCCTTTTATTTTATTTTATGAAATTCCATTAAATATTGATTTTATAGGGAACATACACTTTTCTACGGAATATTAACATGGGGGCTAAACTGGATTATTTGTTTTAAATAATTTCGTAATTGTCAACCGATTTTCAAAATCTAAATTTTGGTTTCTTAACTTACATTATTTCCAAGCTTTCGTCACAAACATACATGTTACAGAATATGAAATATATGCATGTGTAGTCACTGGAGTGTACATGGCAGCAGGGTACGAGTCCACTTTATTTCAATTATTTGAATACAGTTGAATCTCACTATACCAAACACCACGGGTACCATCGGCGTATTCGGTATAGAGATGCTCAACTGTACAACTAATGTACCTCAAAGCCCGGCTCTTCAAACAGGTCCATGATGTGGCCCTGACAGATGGTGGTTGATTGCCTACAGTGGAAAACTCGCTATACCGGACAACCTTGCTGTACCTATGGTATTCGGTTCAGTGAGGCTCCAATGTACAGTGGGTCAGCGTGTAAGTGCACACACGAACGAACACGACATGTCGTGTTCGTTCGTGTGTGCACTTACACGCTGACCCCACTGTACTTGCATTTTATTGTAGCCGGCTGCCATGTACACCATGTTCACAGTATATAACAGTATCGTGGTATCTGTCTATACTATCAGTAAATGTTAACACCTACTTCAACCCCTTCAACACCAAACACTAGTTTTAATAGTTATAGCTAACAGTATAGATATTGATTAAAATCACCCCATCAGAATCCTCACTGTTCGCAAAAAATAATGTTCACACCAGAACAGTATTTTTGTTATTTAAAAAGAAACATTTAGTGATAATTTTATCAGATTAAAATATTACATTAAATGTCTCATTCCGATTGCCAGGTGTGAAATGAGAATGAGTATATTTTAGCGTTCCAGCAACAGCTAAGGTCACATAAGGACGTATCCAAGTTTAACGTCCCATTCGACAGACCAGTTGGATGGAAATATTATCAAAATATTTACATGTCCTCAAGTAGGTTTTGAACTCACGACATTCATGTACTCTGTCCCTGAGCAACTGCCCATCCCAAACTAGCGTGAAAGGGTTGAGTCAATATTAGCAACAAGCAGCATGACACAATTATTATGTGTTGTATGTATGAATGTAACGTTTTTTATAGGAACAAAACAAAATGACGAAAACCTATGCGTGCTTGGTCGTAAGCCAGGTCGGACAAAGCAGTTCAAGAAATTGTGAACGATGGGGTGGGGGCGGGGTATCTACATGTTTCGTTAATTGGTGTCAATTGGCTGCGATTCGTGTGCATATAGGTTCTTTAATGGTTCCCATATATTGTCAAAATTGTTTAGGTTTGATTCCTTCACTGCGGTTGCTTTTTCAATATGGAATAGATATATTATATCAAATTTTAACCCATTTATATGTGGGGTTATTTCTCTCATTTTACACGTACATATATATACACATTGTTTTAAAGTCACTCTTTTTATTAAATTTTCGACCATTTGGTCGAAAATTTAATATAAAGAGTGACTTTAAAACAATATGTATTAAATGTGCTTCCCTTCGGAGGTTATCGGAAATTAATATAGATATATAGTTCAGTTCTCATAAGTATTTTATTAAAAACACATTTGTTTTATATAATCTAACATTTGTGTTGATTGAATATGATATTATTGAACTCGTTGACCGATTTCATAAGACACGTAGCACAGTTTCTTTCTTATGAAATGAATAACATATTTTATAGTTCACCCTACTTTCTGAGCCAATCGCTGGGCAGCATTGTGCTCTACTTAGTTCACATATAGCAACGTTTAACCCCACTAACAAGGTGCATGATCACGCGGTTACAACAACAACAACGTCGCCCACTCCAAAGTAAGTATTATTTGATATTTTGCTTAATATGCAACGGATTTTGATGAAATATGGCGCAGCAAACGCGTCTTCATGAGCTGCATTTGGTCGCCCAGGGAGTTTGGCACAGACTTATGTCGTTTTTGCGAAGAATTATTTTCTGTGTCGGAGACACGGAAATCGATTCTTCGCAAAAACGACATAAGTTTGGGCGAAAATACAAAGACCACCAAATGCAGCTTAACAAGACGCGTTTTATGGCGGCCATATTTCATCAAAATCCGTTACGTAATAAGGACACTATAAAAGAATACGTACTTTCAATCGGTACTTGTTGTTGTTGTTAGTACCACGTGATCACACACCTTGACTAAGTAGTGTATTACCAGATTTAATGAACGGGAAAATCAATACTCGGATCGGACATTGCATTTTACACTTGGTGTAAGTCAGTTATTGTTCACATATTGGATTTTAAGTAACTAAATGATGCGGTCGCAAGCTCTCGCTCGCATTTAATTCCTTAAAAATCCAATATGTGAGCAATACATTATACTTAATAATCATCAATTCTATTCAATCTGACAATGGAATTCTCGATACGTGTATATGATTGTGTGAATCTCGTTACCGAACCTGATTTTCCGATGTGACGTTATCTGTGTCGTCATTTTACAGTTGTTTTTCTTTAACTTCTTCCTAGCAAACGGATTGATTTTGTTGATATGTAGAGCATAAAAAAACCATGACATATGCGTTGTATCGGTGCTCGAAAAGTTCTTTACCGTTTATTTCGTACATCCACGTACTCTAGAGTTTTATTTACATTGACGGTAACCGATTCTTCGTCACGACAGAATTATGAGAATAAAGCAAACTATACAATAAAAGGCCACATGTTCCACATTTGTTCCTCCATGTTCCATAAAAATCCGTCATTCCATTAGAAAGATATTAAAGGAAAACAGCATGACGTCACGCCCTTCGGAAACCATTTGATGATATTTATTCATGTCAAATATTGATATGCTTGCTGTATATGTACAGTGGGGTCAGCGTGTAAGTACACACACGAACGAACACGACAGGTTGGTTCCACTGTACGAGGTACACCCGCCTGGCTATAAATTAAAAGTTGTACACCAATTGTACATGCCATCTACAATAGTCACAATCTCATAAGCCCCATTTCTCCAGTCACAGCCCGCACATTCACATCATAGAGTTAATATGTGCCTGTGACTGACAAATGGGGCTTATGAGATTTGTGACTATTGTAGATCCTGGTCAAATAGTACACTCCTGTAGCCCGATAGCTACTGTCTACGAGTATATTTGCTTGTTTGAAGCATGATGGGTGTTTCGTTGATAGAACGTCAAACAGTGCAGACCCTGATCCGAATATGCGGATTCACAGGCTGGTCTGGATCTACACTGGTCACAAAACACGTAAGCCCCAGTTCTCCAGTCACACCCACATATGAGCAATGCACCCGCCCCTAAATAAATATTTATTATTAAACGACAAATACGTTGGGTTTCTTTGTTGTAAATTGAAATATTGTCCATTGTTGAATAAATGGTTCTGTGAGACTCCGTATTTGTTAGCCCTTTCAACCATACATAACAGACAGCCAACATGTACAAACACTCTATATTCTGATGAGCCGGTTCGTAACGAGCCGTCTCATCAGGATCTGCAGTGTTCGTCTTTACCATTTAAAGTTGCGAGTAATGCCCCTTTTTGGATTAATAGAAATGTCCAGATTTAGCACGGGAACAGACCATTATATAAAGTTAGGGGTGAAGGGGTTAATAGTATACTAACTGTAATTATTACTTGTGGAGGAAACAGACAACATAATGTTTCCGCCGTAAATTGGGCTGGCCGGGTCGACACTTTCTTTTCAATATAAAACTAGATTAATTTAGAAAAGTGTTTAAGTCATGTTTAGATTTGTTAAAAAGTTAAATCATATTATATTGAAAATTAGAGTCTGTCACACGTTTGTACCATTTAATACAGTATGGAAATGGCAGTTTTGCTGTATTGTGGTAATTTAAATTAATAGCGCTGTCATATGACCATTTTATGATTTTATGATTTTTAGACTTATGAATTAACAAATGTGGCATTCAGGGTGTCGTGATAGGCCAGTGCATATTCCAAAAAAAAATTGGTGTATCAGGTAACGAGCTTTGTATTGGCCGTATACAAGGTGCATGATCACGTGGTTACAACAGCAATAACTTCGCCCACTCCAAAGTAAGTATTATTTGATATTTTCCTTAATATGCAACGGATTTTGCTGAAAGATGGTGCAGCAAACGCTTCTTCGTGAGCTGCATTTGGTGGTCTAGGGAGTTCGGCACAGACTTGTGTCGTTTTTGCGAAGAATCGATTTCCGTGTCGGTAGACACGGAAATCGATTCTTCGCAAAAACGGCACAAGTTTGGGCGAACATACAAAGACCACCAAATGCAGCTTAACAAGACGCGTTTGATGCGCCATATTTCATCAAAATCCGTTACGTAATAACGACAATACAAAAGAATACGTACTTTGAATCAGATGGATTCTGGAAGTTTCAGTACCTGTTGGTGTTGTTAGTACCACGTGACCATACACCTTGGTATAGGTACTGACTGATAACATAATGTCGTATCAGGCATCCCATGTATGTGGATGCTTCTTTATATATAACTAACAATTAGTATATCCACATACACGGAAATAGACTATATGTTCAATACAGCAGTCAATAATTACAAAAACTGCTCGAATGTCCAACCATTCTATTTCTTGTTGTCATATATCCTGTTTCGGACATTCACACATCGGTTTGCTTTCATTCAGTATCATCAATATCATTAAATGAAAGTATATGTAGTAGGTGGTACCTATAGCGGGCGCAGCATTACATCGATCTAAGAATGATAGTTAGTATTCACGCGTACGTTACACGTATTTCTTTTTAGATCGAATGGCAGGTATATTCAGCGTGTTTATATTCCGAGATTTAATTGCAAAGTTCAAGTTTCGCCATTCCACCTTAATCAGTCTCGCCTTGTCATTTGACGAACTCTCGGAGGCGTAATAAATATATTGTAACATATATTGTATGAGTTAGATCTCATTAGATCTAAATAGTTTTGTTGTAACACTATTATTGCCACTATATACAGTGTCAACAAATATCTTATGAAGTCTTAAACAAATACTGTTTCTGGCAAGTAATTTCAATAAAGAAAATAAGCACACATGGACATTGAAGCCCGTTCATGTCATGGTAATTATTATGAATTTTAAACATTCCTGATTTTGGAGCAAGAAATGCCTCTGGGGCGAAACTGAGTTGAGACGCAACGGTACCGCCGGTACCATGTACACGTAACCGCGCCTCGGATAAATAGAGAATAGTAGGTTAGTGCTGTGAATGGGAAAAAATATCTGGCAAGGCTCAGGAAACGGGATGGGCGAGGCTCTGCCGAGCACATCCCGTTCCCGTGCCGTGCCAGATATTTTTTCCCATTCACGGCACTAACCTACTATTCTATTTATCCCGTCAACACCTAAAAATAACTGTAATATGCAAAAAAATGTATTGACTGGATATCAAAATTGTTTCACGGCACCGTGTTTCACGGCACATACGCACTGTGTTGACGGGATAAATATAGATTCAGATATGACACAATGTTGACTGTTTAGAATCACAATATCGTATCTGTCATACCGCAGATTCTTTATATTTCTCAAGAGCTTTGTTATGTTAAGTGCATTGGTCAATGTCTAACGTCGTAGAAATATGACGCCAAGCGTTGTGATGTCGGTGTGATGTCATGACGTTGTAAATATCGTCAATCCAAAGTAAAAAGTGGAACATTCGTTAATAACTTGGTTTTCAGAGATGGTTTCCATTTTTTAATTTGCTTCGACCTGTTTGGCATTTTGATTTGAGCCATGATGATAGACTTAGCAGACAATATTCGCCCATATATTACATGTCAAGCTGACCAATCACAAAGCGAACAATTTATCTGCTGTATGACCGCCGTGTACGGCGGCGGCTCCACCGTCATTTACACATGTCACACGTAATCAGTAGCCTATTTCTCCAACATTGCAAAGTATACTTTTCTAGCAAAATATACTTTGACGGAGTAATCATTTATTTTTCCTGAAATGCATTATTTCATAAACTAACAACTGCATATATTTGATGATTAAAAGTATGCAGAATTATTATACTTAATTTATTACATTATAACAGCAAAAATGGCTGTGATAATGTAATACATTCAATATAGTGTCGTCAATCCCAGAACGGGGGCCAATTTGACAATGACCGAGAAAGATAGGAAAATTGCACACATTTGACATTTGCAATATATGACTGTCATGAAAACAGGAATGGTGTACGTTTATATTCATTTCCTTACTAAACACTTCACGGTGGGTAATGTCAGTTTGGCAACGATGCGTTTATCTGTGCGCATCTGGTTTAATCCAGCACGTGCTGAATTGGCCCCCATTCTGGAATTTAGCCCCCGTTCTGGGACTGATCCCCGATCTGAGTCTTACATATACATGTATAATTTTTTTTAACAAAATGAGCGTTATATGGGTGTAAGACATGGTTTGACAACGCGATGTACAAGGTATACAGTAACTACATATTATATCTTTCATATCAGATGCATCTTCGATTCAATTAATCTACTAGGTAAATGACAGACACCACTTGTGCTCATAAACGCACTGACCCGAGAGCTGATGTTGGACGGTAATGACCATAGCATTTGGTGATTTATAGGGTGGCGGCAAGCTTAAATGCCATAAATGAACCGCCGCTCTCATTTATGCTCAATGCGGGGCGGGTATATTCGTTCCATCTTTGTTCGGCGTCTCTGTTACTTATTTGTATACTGAATAAGTATCGTTTGATCTTTGAACTTTTAAAGACCTAATTGATTCATGCTGTGTGGAGAAAACGTTTCTTTATCGAATAGTGATGTTGGGTGGAAATCACATCTTTTTTGCAATTATTATGTTCTAGACCGCCTCGAATGTTGGAAAAATTTAGGAATGCGAGTGCTTAGTAAATTCCACGTTTCCTCGAAACTTTTCATTAATGTTGGCATTCTTTACTGACACATTTGACAATTTTAAACCCCTATAAATAAATACTGGCGCAATATTGAGATAAAGACGTTTTCGTCAAATGTTCGTTTTCAAACGTATTCGTACGTACAAAATGATTCAGTGATCGCCATCCTAATTTTGTATTCAAAACTTGCCAGGGGAAAACGGACTGTTTGATTTTATTGGGTCAAGTATATGTACATGTACCTAGTTTGTCAATAGCAAGGGCGACAGGGCTTAAGAAGATGTGCGATGTATCATGTACATATTTACACAATAAACTATATTTTCCGTCAATGACGTGGAAAGTTGACGAAAATTTCGTCAACTTTCAACGTCATTTACAGAAAATATAGTAAAATGTGTAAATATTTTTCATGAAAAATCGCATGTCGTGTTAGATACAAAATAACATGACTTGTACCATAATCTCGTTGCTCATTCCATAACGTAAACCGTTACTTATACCTAATACATATATAGAATCATACATCAACGATTTTTGATATCGATACTATCAGGATTATCTCAGAAACGGTATGAATACCTCGGCGAACTGAGCAATTCCTACACATTTCAGGCACTTGGGAACCCTCGGCCCGTTCCGTAGATCGAGAATAGAGTTCTCATCACCATTGTTTTCTATAAAGCTTAAAACAGGGACCCTGTAAAGCCGGAACGGTCGACGAAATCCGGAACGGCTCTGTGAACCAGAATGCATTTTAGGTTCGGTTTTAGGGCGGTTCTAACGTGCTTTTCCCGTGTGTCCAATCATCTAGACTGGGCAGTCTCGTTATCAGATGATTGACGGGTTGGATGTAACAGTTTTCCGCGATATCCATCTTGTTCATTTGAAATATTGGCTATTTTCTTTTGAATTGAATATACTTCGCATTGAAATTAATTCAGATTGCTCAGAAAATACGAAAATGGCCATAAAATGTATACGTTAACAATCAGATAGCGATCTAATAGCCGTTCCACGGTAGTTATTCCGATCTGATATCTCAGTCGGTATACATATATGGCTGTGTCTGGAGAAATGGGGCTACTTGGAGTTTTGACCAATACATGTATGTCCTGTAGCCGATTTCATCAAAATTGCCAAGTATACTTTTCTAGCAAAGTGTACTTTGAGGGAGTAATCATTTATTTTTCCCAAAATGCATTATGTCATATAGAACTAACGACTGCATATATTTGATGATTAAAACTATGCAGAATTAGTATACTGTATTACATTATCACAGCCAAAATGGCTGTGATAATGTAATACATTCAGTATAATAAAAATAATAAATTTATCCTAAAATTGAAATTTCTTCCTCATAGTATACTTTGCTAGATAAGTATACTTTGCAATGTTGGTGAAATAGGCCCCTGATCAAATACAATGGAACCCCTCTAAACCGGACACCTAGAAAACACCTGTGATCTTATTTTGTATTAGTTCTTGGTAATATCTCGGGTGATAATGTCTATTCGTGTTCGTATTGCACACATCAATGGCTCAGAATGATCAAATGCCTGACTTACAGTGAAACCTCTCTAAGCCAGACACCCTGGGGACCTCCCACACTGCACTGTACTGGGGACCTCCCAGGGTGTCAGGTTTAGAGAGGTTTCACTGTATATGGCTGTGACTGGAGAACTGTGGCTTCTGGGAGTTGTGGCCAGTGTAGGTCCTGATCAAGAAGCATATTCCTGTCCCTTGGTAACGATATATATTGCTAGTTAGAAGAATGACGGGTGCTTCGTGGACGGAATGGCGAACAGTGAATATCCTTATCAGACTGTGCTGATGCACAGACCGATCTGGATCAATTCAGGTAGCAAAACCCATGAGCCCCATTTCTCGAGTCACGGTCACATATCTCACTCAGTATTGGAGAATCTATGCTTTATACACCAATGCCAGTTTATGTCCCACTTCGATTGTTTGTCAACAGTAGCAAGGTGCATGATCACGTGGTTATAACAACAAAAACGTCGCCCACTCACTCCAAAGTAAGTATTATTTGATATTTTCTTTAATATGCAACGGATTTTGATGAAATATGGCACTGGCAAACGCGTCTTCATGAGCTGCATTTGGTGGTCCAGGGAGTTCTGCACAGACTTATGTCGTTTTTGCGAAGAATCGATTTCCGTTTCGGTAGACACGGAAATCGATTCTTCGCAAAAACGACAAAAGTTTGGGCGAACATACAAAGACCACCAAATGCAGCTCAACAAGACGCGTTTGATGCACCAGATTTCATCAAAATATGTTACGTATTAAGGACAGTATAAAATAATACGTACTTTGAATCAGATGGATTCTGGAAGTTTCAGTACTTGTTGTTGTTGTTAGTACCATGTGATCATACACCTTGAGTAGGCAAAGAAATTGATGCAAATTTGCAATTCTACATGATAATTAGCTGGTATTGTTTTCATGAAACATGTAAATGTACCTATATCATACAACCAGCGCTAATCTTGCTAATATTTGTAAATGTATTTATTTAAAAATACTTGAGTATTGGCTACAGCTCAGGCTCAGATAATCAAAATGCTTGAATGTGAGTTGGAAATGGCAATTTTTTTTCAGGAAGGTTGAGATCTAGATTAACGCAAGCAGCTGTGTAGCTCTTCGTAGTGTCTGCGTTGGCTTTGAATGTCAATAAAATTGACAAATTGCATTTAATTTAACCCTTTGAACTCGAAATTCCGCTATAGTGGTTTATGCAAAAAGTGAAGATCCAGATGAGCCGGCTCGTAACGAGCCGTCTCATCAGGATCTGCACTTTTTGAAAGTAATTTTAATATTTCTTAGAACAAAAACACCCCCTTTTCATAAATGGACGAGTCTGAAAATCATTTTGTGACCATTGGATTGGTCGGAACATTAGCATATCACAGTCCATTCCAGTTCCTTAGGGTTGAAAGGGTTAATGTTTTGCATTCTGTTCAACCTGATCCACACACATAGACGTATGATACACGAAAATATATGCTCTAAACGTAGGAATAGGTCTTCATTATTCTCTAATTTTCGCGAAATAACTACTGTTTATTATAGGAATGAATGGCCTTTTTGTGGAATTTATCGGAAGGCCTCGTCCAGTATTCCCGCGACTTTTCCAAGTTTATATCCCCGATAAATTCCACAAAAAGGTCATTCATTCCTTATAATTCCAGCATTTGAAATAAATTCATCAAGAAAATGTGTGTATTTTCCGTTTTCTTAAGAATTATTTTAACTGCGCCTGACGGTTACGGAAAGTAGTTCGGCGTGGGAGTTTACTGGGATATAAATTTTGGACAGAGACTTGCTACGGGCCAATCAAATGTTAGGGAATTGTGTAAATATTGTTGTGCTGGAATTATTTGACATTTGACATTAAGAAAAATATACACCATACACTCGTTTACTCACAGTCCAATTGACTAAGGTAGCGCAAGTTTTAGTTAATGAGAGTTACTATATAGGAAAACATGTAATTGGGACCAAGAATGTGACTTTGAGTTATCAGTAGTTTGAAATAATATATAGTATGTTAATACTAATAGTAGATATCCTTTTCATGAAAAGCTTATGTCTTATATTAAAGGTACATGCCCACTCAGTAGGCACACCATGTTCTTTATATCAGAGACATAATCTTAGTCAATTTTTGGTAAAATAAACATTCATTCACCATTACCCCACGCATTGATTTGCATTATTAAGCATTGTATAGCAGACGTAAATTTCCACACTGATATCAGGGGCGATAACCGTGTTTCTTTAAAATGTTAACGGACATTATTTTTTGATGTGCAATAAGCATACATTATAATCTGTCGAAAATATTATTGTTTCAGGTGACGCATTTAATTAGTATAAATAATTAAAAAATATAATGCCTCATTTTCATGTGAAAATAGCCTGATAAAACCGCGAGTCACTATCAGTAAAATAAGTATTACTAACTCATTATATATGTATAGCGGGCACTCGTAATTTTTAGAACTGGTGGAATAGTGACACAATTATACACATATTTAATTCATGTATGGAACATGTTGTGCCTACTGACCATATGTGTTGACGTAGGTGCGTTTAATACACATATGTATATGCTTTAAATTCGTTGGAAATTTGATCATCGTCAGTTTTCAGTAATTTAAGGACAATAACTACTTTTCACATTAACGAAACCTGTACAATAGTATGGTAATGGCCGAATTTTTTGCCCACGAATGACTGTGTCATTTAAAGGTTTCGCAGTGATGTCTTTCTGTAAACGAATATAATGACTATTTTTTTATTTAAACTTGCATCCATTTAAGCTTTATCATTTTCATAAATCATGTTTTATGTTTACACTCTGAAGTTGTAGCATTCGTAATGTCACATTTGGCAGGGAGGAGTAGTGTATGGGCGCATAATATAACTGAATTTCTTTATAAATATGAAATGAGCATGCACGGGGACATGGGATGAGAAAAGTGACCTCAATACTTAACTATGTGGCCAGCGTAGTAGTCAGGGGCCCGTTTCACTAAACTTCGTACGACTAAAATGTTCGTAAGTGCAAACTTATGATAGTCTGTAAATTTCACATTAACAATGTTTTCTTGTAAACAATTATTGGATTTACATTTATTGAGCATAGGCTGCATGTGCAGCCTATGCTCAACAAATGTAAATCCATCAATTGAAATTTACAGACGATCTTAAATTTGCACTTGCGAACATTTTAGTCGTACGAAGGTTAGTGAAACCGCCCCCAGTTCCGGGGCTACAATGTATGCCGGTCGCCATTTAATCAATTTTGTTTATGTCTGCTAATAATATGATGTGTTGCTCTATTGAAACAAACGCAGTCAACATAAAGAGAAATAACTCAAAATATAATAACATAATAAATAATATAATAACGAACATGATGAAACTGTTAATAATGGCTTCCGCATGTGTGTAGTTTCAAAACAATCCAAAATGTATTCAAATTATGGATAGGACACACAATTGGTCTACGAAGCAAACAAAGGAAGAACTGAACTGGAATTACTGAGAGAGCTGTCTGAAATGAGGAGATTCCAAATGGTATCCAAGTCATGGTCAAGACGAGAGACAGTGGCTGCCGTCACAGCAGTGTGGGGGCAGGGGCTCGGGGCTCGGCGGCGCGGAAACGGTAGGAATCCAATGGACGAGCCTTGAAATTAATATAGGAATGAATGGCCATTTTGTGGAATTTATCGGGGTATAAACTTGGAAAAGTCGCGGGAATACTGGACGAAGGCCGGAAGGCCTCGTCCAGTATTCCCGCGACTTTTCCAAGTTTATATCCCTGATAAATTCCACAAAAAGGTCATTCATTCCTTATAATTCCAGCATTTGAAATAAATTCATCAAGAAAATGTGTTTATTTTCCGTTTTCTTAAGAATTATTTTAACTGCGCCTGACGGTTACGGAAAGTAGTTCGGCATGGGAGTTTACTGGGATATAAATTTTGGACAGAGACTTGCTACGGACCAATCAAATGTTAGGGAATTGTGTAAATATTTTTGTGCTGGAATTATCACTTTATATCAACAGACACTTACGGAGCACCAGAGAGCGACGTAAAATTCGGTCCCTCAATTTAACAATTCGTTCCCACGAATTAACAATTCGTTCCCACGTATTAAAAATTGGCTCCCTCTATATAGCAATTCGTTCCAACGAAATAACAATTCGTTCCCACGGGAATGACTTGTTAATTCGTGGGAACGAATTATTATATGATGGGACCGAATTGTTAATTCGAGGGAACGAATTGTTACATCGTGGGAACGAATTGTTAATTCGAGGGATCGAATTGTTAAATTGAGGGAACGAATTGTTATATCGTGGGAACGAATTGTTAATTCGAGGGAACGAATTGTTATATCGTGGGAACGAATTGTCATTTCGTGGGAATGAAGTAATACAAAAATATCCATGTCCCCTGCGGGGCTCCGTAGACACTAGCCTGGTATTCTCTATGCTTTTGATTTACTTAGCAATGTTTCCGTGCGTCTAGTATTGCATATGGATGTGCATCTATTAATATAACGTTTCCTTTTATGCACCAGCCATTAACCAAAACATCAAAGATAAAACATTCACATTTCAGAATCCAAATTAGCATCATAATCTATGATTGTCGCAAAATGTATATATCATACGGTGATTTATAGGAACTGTTATGCCAGTATTGTGTAGCGCATCTAATGTGTTCGTAACGCGTGCCAAGCAAAACAACAACTAGAAAGTCGTAAAGCCGACAGATGCTTCCCTAGTGCAAACAAACTTTTAACATTTAACCCTATCACACCTAAGAAACTGGAATTGGTTTTGGTATGTTAATTCTGCAACCAATCCAACAATCGCAAAATGTTTTTCAGACTAGTCCATTTATAAAACGGGGATGTTTTTGTTATAAATAATTTGAAAATGTCTCAAAAAGTACAGATCCTGATGAGACGGCACTGTTTTCATAAACCGTTATAGCTGGCTTTCGGATTCAAAGGGTTAAGACACATTGAAAACAGAAGGCGAACAAGATATTCCATTTGATGTACATAGCTAAAGATCGTCATGCATTGCTTACAGGCCACTTGTCTCAGATGTGGGGGAAATTTGAGTAAAACGGTAGAAGTCACAAGCTCAGACAATAAAAAGGAACTGCAAGCCTTAGTGGCAATATCTCCGGTACAGTTTGTGTAACATGGGTGTAGCATGCAAGACCATATCCGAGATAACGTCAATATAAACGACACAGTTTGGTAGAAATTACATGTTAAGTTTATCGCGGAAGAAAATAACAGTTACACTGCAAAGGGAAATGACTCTGGTATATAGATCATGTAATATTGGCTTAAGAACTTATCTGTGATATTGTCAACTTAAACGTGTTGATCAAATTTGGTTGACGTCCAGATGAGTGTTGAACGCATCGCGGTCAATAGCTAATACAAAATGCAAAGAACTCTGGAATAGGTCAATAGACAGGAATGTTTTAATAAATTAATTTATTAAAAATCCAATATATTAACCATAACTATTACGTAGACTCCCAAACCAAAGTTTGAACAACTATTGTGCATTTGCCAAAAGCTGTCATTTGTGATCGTAATCCAATAAAATAATGAAAAGTCATGCAGAGCATGATGTTATTAGCCGATCAAATCAGGGTTTAATATATGTCCACATTTTAGTAGTTACAGAATCTCAGGGAAAAGTGAGAGAAGTGTTGATTTCCTCCCAAACCAAATTCTCCCAGTTATATTTAGTAAATTACTATGGATTTGCCATTTACTAGGCGGCCATTTTGAGTTTTCTGACAATGGAGTATATTAACTGCAATATTATTCCAGTTGAAAGAATTAACCTTTGAATATAGGT
Organism: Conchocele bisecta; assembly: GCA_029237695.1. Classification (NCBI taxonomy): domain Eukaryota; kingdom Metazoa; phylum Mollusca; class Bivalvia; order Lucinida; family Thyasiridae; genus Conchocele; species Conchocele bisecta. Next base: position 67,444,068 of record CM055268.1, read on the forward strand.
GAAGGCGCTTAGCATTACACAAATATGTAGCAAGTCAACCGAAATCTCATAAATACCCGATTTTTGGCGGGCATCTTGAAAATATGATTATAATATACTGAATATTAGTGTAGTTTACGTAAATTCTTTAATATATCCATCTGAAATGTTTTTGAACAACTTACACCAATTTCAAAGTTAAGGACCATGACCTACCTATTGGCTCATAAATTGGCAATTTTCGACTTCCGTCAAGCATAAAGTTCAATGACCTTGAGCTTGGTTTAAACAAATGGCACCCTGAATTTTTGGAAACCTTATACATTCAAGTTTATAAAAACACCGGGTGCCATAAATTAACACGAGGTGCCGGAATCATATATATATACCTATTGCCCAGACTGTAGAAAGATGACAGAATTTAAGAAAAACAAGCGTGTAAAAAGGTGATTAATTTGATGTGCAAGTACTGTATGTGAACTTCAATGTATATATTGCCAATGCAGATATACTGTCCGTATAATGGAGACGCACCATGTGATTTTGTACCTACAAACAGATGCGCAATTTCATAAATATGCTGAAAGTTGATGAAATTCTCAAAGCAAATGCGGAATAGAATTCCGCATTTGCTCTGAAAATTTCGACAACCTTCGGTGTCATCCCAGGAAAATATCGTAAATTTTGTTGTTTTTTTATGAAATTACGCCCATTTTTGTAGGTACAAAACACATGGCACATCCTAATTATCATTATTACACTGATGCTGCACTCCGCGCTGGTCGAAAATGTAAGACAATCCACTTGAAAAATACAATATGCACCATTATAAAATGTTTCTAGATGAGTGTTAAAAAATCAATAAAATTACTACTCGTCTTGAAACATTTTTTTACAATTAATGTCGTCTATTGTATCTTTCAAGTGGATTGTCTTGAAATATTTCCATCGGCACGGAGTGCAGCACAAGTGAAGTAAGTGGACTGTTTCTCTAACGGTGCATCACAAATATAGAAAAGTATATGTGACCGTGGCTTGAGAAAAAGGCCTTTTGTGGTTTGATCAATCTGGATATTAATCTGCTAGCACACTCCTGTATGTGAATGTGCAGGCTGATCTGTGCCTACACTGGTCATATTACCATTGAAAGGAAGTAATATCATGCTTACTATGAGTGTTTGTACTTTATTATTACATGCTTTATGTGATAATCATGATAATGGAATAAATGATAAAGTATACATGTTTAGTTTCTATTAAAAAGGGTTTTGAATTGGGATATGTATATGATTTTAATTTCAAAAGGTGCAAGCAAATCTGATGAAGAAATTCCACACCCCTGGCCCAGGAATACCGATTCAGCGATTTCGGTCGGCTGCTGGCATGGTACAGATAAACAGGTCGGCTGTCGGTCGGTATTGTCGACTATACCGACCGACAGACAACCTGTTTACCAGTACCATGCTGGCAGCCGACCGAAATCGCAGAATCGCTATTTCCTTGCAATCAATAGAAAAGTAAATGTTGATGTCGAAATAAGTGAATCAGAAAAAGAAGATTTCAGTATTTACAAAAGGACACGAAGAAGTGCAAGGACCAGTGTATATCAATTGGGTTCAGTTAAAATCAACAATTGAGTCACGCAAATTTACTAGTCCACACGAAACGGTAACAATTTTGTCAGTGACCGTCTTACCAAACTTATCCTTGTTCATGAGACAATTAATGGGAAGACAACCGTTCAATATAGTATATTTATGTCGAACTGAACCAATAACCCGTTCCACATGTATTTTTGAGTGGGCAAGTTTACGCGTTGATTCCACGTCCAGAGGGGATAGCTGATCACGACCTTTCGTAAATGCTGAAATCTTCACTTCTGAAGCTACCGAGCCAACACTGTCCTTGACATCAAATCCTCTGTCCGCCAACACTAAATCCCCAGGTAATAACTTGGACAGGAAGTCACTGTTCTTTGTCACAAACTTGTCACTCACACGACCACCCCATGCTTTCGATATGAAGCACACACTGCCCTGAGGAATATTTCTACTTAGAAATTTCACAGTGTGGTGGTGTTTGTATGAAGACTAGGTTTCTGCTCTGACTTTCAAACCACTTGGTTTCTCAATAAATACCTCAAAACAATCAATTATCACTGCACACCTGTGGCCGAAGTACTTCCTAAATTCCATTGGCATGGTTTTTCTCAATGTCTCGCGCTCTGTCCATCTTATGAGTGTCTTTAGCCGCTTGTATATACAGTCAATTGTCCGTGTAAAAAAGTCTAGATATTGTTGATTGAGTAGTGTCAAATTCATACGTAAGAAAGAGATTTGACAAATTTACTCGCAAGTTCACTAATGTCAATATCATTACCTTGAATTTGGGCATGACCAGACTGGATGGCAGGTGAGGCTCCAGAAAATTAAACAATATATATAGAACTGTGAATGATGGTAATCCTGTTAAATGTTTCACCTTCTCGTCACTACCCTTAAAATAACTTGCAGTGAATTTAGTTTCCAAATGGGCCACTTTTTCCTTCAGCTCCCCATTCTCTGTACGCAGTTCCTGCAGCTCCAGCGACATAGCCTCCATGAGTGGACCATCAACATCAGTATGTTACTGAACGACGTCTTCATCAACGCTGTCCCCCATATCCATACCCGTCTCAGTGTGATCAGGTCCAACAATAGTTGTGGATTCAGCTGGCTTCTTCTCTTCTTTTCCTGCTGCCGATCATATCTTGATGTAGATGGTGCTCGCTTTTGTCCGCCCAGATTAACTGATGGTGACCAGTTTGGGTTAAGATGGTTATACAACTCTGCTTTCTTTCTTGAAACATATACATGATATATATTAAAAACAAATAAATACATGTGTGCTTGTTGGATATTGTAACTTTGCACATTTAGTTACAATATAATAACTTATTTTTATTATTTCTTCTCGGAAGTATATGTTGCATACACCATCTGAACATTCTTGCGGAGACGGTTCAGATGAGTGGTCACAACATTTACATACACTTTTGAGGAGAAATAAAAAAGAAAAGGTGTACTCTAAGTCATATGAAATATCACTGAAATATTGACAATTTATGACAAATTTTATACATATGACATGCGCCATGTGCTTTTGCATGTACAAACATGTGCGCACTTTGATGAAAAATATTTACAAAATCGTTCATAAATAACATTGAATGGTGGCAACATGGTGACATTCTGCATTTGCTCTGAGAATTTCATCAACATTTGGCATGATTTACAGTAAATATCGCAAAATCTGTAAACATTTTTCATGAAATTCCACACAGACTGCAATTTGTTAGTGTCTGAGGTCCATCAAAATACACCATCTCGCACGTCTTAAGCATGTTATGTACAGTGACAGCACGGGTGTTAAACATTATAATTCAGTGGGTGGCCGCAGTGCTCCAGATAAGGAATTAGTAATTGAGTATTGTTACTCCATCAGTTCTGAAGCAATTGGGTATTTCAAAATTGTAATTGGGTAAAATTAAATCACGCGACTGTTTACACATCAACAGACAGCAATTATTGAATAGTTTGTTTCGAAATGAAACATATATTGGCATTTCATTAGAATTGTCTCCTTGGATGTGTTTTCATGAAAAAATATGCTATATTGTGGTCTGTTTATTGTTTTCTGCAGCATGATAAAGGTACCACACTTGTGCTCATTGTTTTTTGATACTCACTACTTCAGATTTCAATTGGGTTTTTGGCAATTTTAATTGGGTATTTACGCAAATACGCAGCTTATATACAAATACGCAGCAAATACGTTCTGATTTTGGTATTTTCCCCCCAATGCAGCAGGTTAAAATGGGATCGAACCCGTTTGGCCGGCCTTACATGACCTTAGCTGTTGATAGGCTGCAAATAAATAAACAAACAAACACTATGGTATTAAATGTGATAAATCGCGGGTTTCCAGAGACGAAACCGATGAAACAGGAAATGCTGCTCATTTGAACCATCACATTGAGACTGGCCAGGATTACTGTAATAACCCGAACTATTGGGACAATAATAGGGGCTTCCCAACACAATTTGAATCCTAACAGGGCTCCAGATAAGGAATTAGTAATTGAATATTGTCAGGGCTCCAGATAAGGAATTAGTAATTGAGTATTGTTACTCCATCAGTTCTGAAGCAATTGGGTATTTGAAAATTTTAATTGTGTAAAATTAAATCATACTACTGTTTACACATCAACAGATAGCAATTATTGAATAGTTTGTTTCGAAATGAAAACATATCTTGGCATTGCATTAGAATTGTCTCCTTGGATGTGTTTTCATAGAAAAATAAGAAAACTATGCCATATTGTGGTCTGTTTATTGTTTTCTGCAGCATGATAAAGGTACCACAATTGTTCTCATTGCTTTTTGATACTCACTACTTCTGATTTCAATTGGGTTTTTGGCAATTTTAATTTGGTATTTACGCAAATACGCAGCTTATCTGGAGCTCTGATTGTTACTCCATCATTTCTGAAGCAATTGGGTATTTCAAAATTGCAGTGGGTTAAACTTAAATAACACTACTGTCTTTATGGAAAAATATGCTATATTGATGGCCTGTTTATTGTTTTCTGCAGCATGATAAAGGTACCACTTATTGCTTTTTGATACTCACTTCTGATTTCAATTGGGTTTTTGGCAATTTTGATTGGGTATTTACGCAAATACGCAGCTTATCTGGAGCTCTGGGTGGGGTTCACACACAATATAATGATTACACCAGCTTACATTGTCTCACCAGCGGACAAGTAGAACTATCGGATTATTTATAATATCAAGGACTTACCATTGACACCAGAACATTTTGGATATTCTTGTGCCCAAATTAGTGTCCAATAATTTCTAGCCAGAAATTCACGTGTCCGATCCGAACTCAGTTTCTCGCATTCCACACCTTGATTTGTGATTACTGCAGGCAATCTATACTATTCCTGTGTCCTTTCGCGATCTTTACGATGACTATGTCCGTATATAGAACACTTCACAACCACTAACTAACTGAATTTAGGACAAACCTCGACGTGTTTTGATTTGTGTATCGAGATATTGGAACATGGCGGAGCTTCCGGTTTGTGACGTCAAAACTTTATTCATAGCCAATTTGCATAACCGCCGAACTCTTGTAGTTAAAACGTTAATTTATTGCCAAATTGTGTTATTTCGCTTATTTAAAGTTTTAAACAGAGATAATGGCCAAAAATGAAAAAGTATCCGGTTGATGTAGTTTGGAAATGATACATCAAATTTCGCGTTTGTAGATTACCGAATATAGGAGAAAATGGTGGTTACAAACTTTTTCACAAACCGATGGATAACCAATAAATAGCCGATCTATAAATAGATCGGCTAATAATAAACCCTAGTTTGGACTTCCAAACGCCAGACGGACTGAGGCATAAAGGCCGTAATGATACCCGTATCAAACACAGGTGAATAAAGAGTGGTATGGGTGGTACAATAGTTAAATATGTCCTACATTTGTAATTGTGTTGGAAACCAGCAGAAAGTCAGACAAATAAAAATGCCATGACAACAAAAAATCGCTAAACTAAAAGCACTTAGAGGCGAGTTTTAGCTGTCATGGCATTTTTTATTTAGAAGCGATATTTTGTTGTCATAGCATTTTGTATTTATCTGACTGTATGCTGGTTTCTAAACATAATTAGGAATTGTTTAACTATTTTACCATCCCTGTCACGTGTTATCCACCTGTGGTACCAAACAGGGAGCTTCCCAGCAATTCTATTTTACTTGTAAACAATTGGGGGCCGCTCTAACTCACATACAAGATGACCGCCATAATAAGCACACACTGGTAGGCATCTGCAGTGGCTTAAGGTTACTTTTATTCGAGAACATATCAAATTCATTTACAGTGGAACTTCTCTAAACCGGACACACTGGGAGGTCCCCAGGGTGTCCGGTTTAGAGAGGTTCCACTGTAAATCAGATAATGTCTACTTGGAGACACGCGTTGATTCTTTGTGATCATGAACATACATTATCATTGGAGGTAGATGTAATTGTCTTAATTTATGAAGCTTGGTAATTACTTCACTATGCTGATAAACATATCAACATCAGGTACAACTAACATGCCTCTGTGTTCGGTTTAGATAGGATCGGCTGTACATCCGTTTATTCAAATTTGGGTATGTTTATCAGCATAGTGAAGTAATTACCAAGCTTTATAAATTAAGACAATTGCAAAACCGCTCTAATCTGTGTTATATCAGAATATAAGAGAGTACAAAAACAGTGTCGATTTTATTCATGTTTTAATTATTGACTTTTATATAATTAATGTATGTATAAACCGTGGTCCGTTACTTCAGCCTGTGCGTTTATCTAGACATACGGTATATTATATTGAATACGTTTTTACTTGCTATGCATTAAATGTTTTATGATTACTTAAGGTGGACTAGAATGACGTTTATTGTGTTGTATATATATATGAACTCGTGATGTGTCGCAAGCACATCTTCAATCTGTGTTTTTTCATGTCAATAACCTTTATCCAAATACATAAATTAAGCGCAATAAAATTGTATTAATCACCGTTTGACACCAAGCTGTGAATCGGGACGTTACGACGTATGCCACCATCGTAGTCCCAGATCAGCCTGCGCATCTGCGCAGTCTGATCTGGGACTGCGGTGGATCGCAATGCCATTCATGGAGTATCATAATTATTACTTTCATCAGAAAACAAACGACTAGATCATGAGGCGAGTGAAGGAATTTGACATTAGTGATCATGATGGACATTTGTTGTAAATTCAGTCAGGACGATTTTGTAAGATGATTACCGAATGTACTGTAAGCTCGGTGTATGGATATTGATGTACTATTACGCCTCTATTAAGGGATTATATCTTGCGCGTAATAGTTTTTGGACAGCAAACGGTAAACAATTTTGGAAGGCAATGATTGAAAGGACATTTCTAAAAAGAAATTCATCAATATTTATTAAGGTATTTCTTCTTTTTTTTCTAAACAAATTTTGGCAATGCGTTCATTGTGATCATACGGAGCCCCGCAGGGATGTAGAATTATTTTCTTTTATTAATTAGTTCCCACGAAATAATAATTCGTTCCCTCAATTTAACAATTCGTTCCCACAAATTAACAATTTGTTCCCACGAATTAACAATTCGTTCCCTCAATTTAACAATTCGTTTCCACGAAATAACAATTCGTTCCCACGGGAACGAATTGTTAATTCGTGGGAACGAATTGCTATATCGTGGGAACGAATTGCTATATCATGGAACGAATTGTTAATTCGAGGGAACGAATTGTTAAATTGAGGGAACGAATTGTTATTTCGTGGGAACTAATTAATAAAAATAAATCCATGTCCCCTGCGGGTCTCCGTATGATCAACATACTTAGGCTAGCGGTATTCACCTTCCTTCTAGAATTCATTTTCCCGGCCAGTAGGAAGTTACAATTAGCAGGGTAAGACAAAACACGTACATTTTCCGATTCAGAAGCAAGCAAAGCGGAAGGGGTGGGGGTTGGTGGTCGGCTAAGAGAATTGAATACACCACCGCCTGTGCTATAATCTTGCTAATATTTGTAAATGTGTTTATTACTAAATACTTGAATATTGTGTTTAAAAGAAAGCAGCTCAGATCAGGTACAGTGGGGTCAGCGTGTAAGTGCACACACGAACGAACACTACAGGTTGGAACCAACCTGTCGTGTTCGTTCGTGTGTGCACTTACACGCTGACCACACTGTACTGTCTGTTCCACGTTTTTCTGTGGACGAACTTTTGGCAAATATTAGTTATATAACATATGTGATGTTGCGTTTACTGTCGGTCGCTAACATGTAGTTTTAGCGATGAACACCGCTACCGTAGCCAGAGACACACGGACGGAGGTATATACAGTGGGGTCAGCGTGTAAGTGCACACACGAACGAACACGACAGGTTGGAACCAACCTGTCGTGTTCGTTCGTGTGTGCACTTACACGCTGACCCCACTGTACGTTCAATCAAACTGATTGATTGCGAGCTGATGTATCCAATAGATGTTCAGAAACGTTGATATATTGGCAAGATTAACCCTTTCACCCCTAAGTAACTGAATGGGCTGCGATATGTTTTTTGCAACCAATCCAATCATCGCAAAATGATTTTCAGATTATTCCGTTTATAAAAAGGGGGTATTTGTTGTTCTCAAAAATATGAAAATTACTTTCAAACAGTGCAGATCCTGATGAGACGGCTCGTTACGAGCCGGCTCATCTGGATCTGCACTGTTTGCATAAACCGATATAGCGGGCTTTCGGGTTCAAAGGGTTAACGCCGGCGGTGGTGAAAAAGAAAACAAATTTGCAACTGACTGATTATTAACATAAAATAGAAAAACGCAATGGGTTGTTAATATTATATATACATGTATTGTGTACAAATAGCCGTTGATAAAACACAGCGATCAGAGTTAACAAAATATACCAATAACAGTCAGTACATGACATGGCCTTTTTGTGGAATTTATCGGGGTATAAACTTGGAAAAGTCGCGGGAATAATGGACGAAGGCCGGAAGGCCTCGTCCAGTATTCCCGCGACATTTCCAAGTTTATATCCCGATAAATTCCACAAAAAGGCCATTCATTCCTTATAATTCCAGCATTTGAAATAAATTCATCAAGAAAATGTGTTTATTTTCCGTTTTCTTAAGAACTATTTTAAATGCGCCTCACGGTTACGGAAAGTAGTTCGGCGTGGGAGTTTACTACTGGGATATAAATTGTGGACAGAGACTTGCTACGGGCCAATCAAATGTTAGGGAATTGTGTAAATATTTTTGTGCTGGAATTATTAACATGTAAATGCGCGCGTCACATCGAGTGTAGCGGCGATGTTAAATCGAAATTCAATGTTGCAGATTTTGTCGATATACAATTATTATAGTGTCACTCAAAGTTTTGTAATCTGTCTCCGTGCAGGAGGTGCAGGAGCCTGTAATATGAATAAGGAAAATTAGCCATAGATGAATAAATTAATAAATGCACAAAAGGTGGCTCTGATTGGAAGAATGTGGTTAATGTGATTTGTGACCAGTATAACACATGCTAAAATAGCATACAGTATTACTCCTGTAGCCTGATATCGATCCATGTCGCTTGTCAGAACCATGGCGGATATTTCATTGATAGAATGGCGAACAGTGTATATCCTGATCAGACTGTGCGGAAGCAAAGACCGAGATCCACCTGGATATACACATAAAGCCCATAAGCCCAATTTCTCCATAGTCACAAATGATAATAATTGTGGGAGAATTCAGCCAGCGATCAGAATCTGCAAGTTGGTGTATGTCTCTGGTTTTCTGATAAACTGTTTTGTATTACTTTTTATCCCGTCAACACAGTGCGTAGGTGCCGTGAAACACGGTGCCGTGAAACATTTTTGATATCCAGTCAATACTATTTTTGCATTTTACAGCCGTTTGTAGGTGTTGACGTGATAAATAGAATAGTAGGTTTGTGCCGTGAATGGGAAAAAATATCTGGCGCGGCTCGGAAACGGGATGTGCTCGGCAGAGCCTCGCCCATCCCGTTTCCTAAGCCTTGCCAGATATTTTTTCCCATTCACGGCACTAACCTACTATTCTCTATCTATTTTCCTTATTTCTGAACCGAAGTATATGTTGTGACCACTCATTTGAACCGTCTCGGCGAGACGGTTCAAATGAGTGGTCACAACATATACTTCTGATGAGAAATAAAGAAATTCTTGAGCCTTGTCGGATATTTTTTCCCATTCACGGCACTAACCTACTATTCTCTATTGCCACCGACGTAGACCCATGTCGAGATACAGATCAGTCTGCACATGTGGCTGTGACTGGAGACATGTGGCTAATGGGAGTTGTGACCAGTGTAGCTCCTTATCAAATAGCACACTCCTGTAGCCTGATAATGAGATATATTGCTTGTTAGTAGCATTTCGGGTGTTTCATTGACGATATAGCGAACAGTGCAGATCCTGATCAGACTGTGCGGATGCACAGGTTGATCTGGATCTACACTGGTCGCAAACCCATGATCCATATTTCGTCATTCACAGCCACATATAACTGACGACCAGTGCAGATCCTGGATCTATACTGGTCGCAAATCCGATAAAGCCAATTTCTCCAGTCACGGCCACTAATGACAAATCATAAATACAGTTTTCGCTTGAGAAACATGCACCGAGTTAAGCGTCGGCTAACTATTGCATACATGTACTGCATAAATATAGAATCTTACATGAGTGATGATTTAATACGATATTTATTAAACGAGTTTACTGATTTCATAAGAAACGATGATATGCCGAGTTTCTTAAGAAATTAGTCAACGAGTAATAAATACCATATTTAAGCATCACGCAAGTTAAATTATATTTATTCCATTTGCGCATCATCTTACAACGAAGCTATATTGGTCACCAAACCGGCATATTTATTACACTAGTGTATTGTGACTTTTATTACACTGTGTTAATTCACTGCGAGCGCCCATTTTATGCAATAATGTAGTTTACTACATTTTGCGACAAGTGTAGTTCCATACCAATCAGAAGCAAGTATCGAACAGAGAGCGTACGCGTGATTCATGTAGCTATTGCATATTGATACAGTGCAACCTCTCTACAACAGCCACACATCGGAAGAAGCAAAACTGGCTGTTGTAGAGAGGTGGCTGTTGTCACGTATGGAGGTTAATGCTGAATTAAATTGTGTTGTCCGCTGTTTATTTATTTTCTTTGATAATTATCATCAAAACATGCTTTGTCAGCATTTTAGAATCATTTCCAATGGAAATGATTCTAAAATGCTGGCAAAACATGTTTTTATTGAGAAAGAAGGTAAAAGCAACAGCAGATACAATGTTCGTGCTCAGCAGTCTACGGGTTAGATACGGAGGAAATCATCCATTTGGGATATAAAATAGCGGCTGTTATAGAGAAGGTGTTGTTGTACAGAGGTGTCCGTTCGGAGAGGTTGGACTGTAAATAGAACATATACCGGATTACTTTGGCGACCGGCGTAGTCCCTGATCAGTCTACGCGTCCCGCGTAGACTGATCTGGGAATACACCGACTACACCCTTCGCCGTTCATTCAGTGGATTATTGCCGCTTTCGTAAGCCACTAGAGTAGAGTAGTATACTCCTGTGTGCACAATGACCAATATAAACGAGTAAAGATATAAATATGTAACTATGCTGTGTTCAATTATCTGGTGGGTAAATACAGTTTTCCCATGGAATGCGACACAACGGACTCCAACATGGACACGAATTAATTCCACCTAATTTAGCCGCTTTGTCAAATCAATCGTGTTCCTACTTCAATGGTATTACCGATGAAAGTTGATGAGTTTAAAACTGCTAATCTGTAAATATTTGCTTTAAAAGATGACATGGCCTTTCAACAAAATATACTACATAGGTAATGGGGCGAAACATGTCACCGTTGCCGATATGAATGTACATTTTTTTTGTATATAACCATGGGTTATTTTTTCTGCCCGATGTATGATACTGAAGCGGGCAACCTTAGGTATGTACATAAATCATTTTAAATTTAATATTCGTAACTTTATAGTTACAATCTAAATGCTATCTTACGGGAGATAAATGAAGGTGAATATTAGATCACCAGTTATCAAGAGGATCAAACGGAAAATCATGAATTTTAAATTGGATTACCGTAACAGAATGGTGTGTTTTTGCTGTAGATGATCCTTATACATAGGTTACAGAACTTGGTAATTCACAAGTAATAGTAATTTCGATTAGAATAACTACTAGGTCTTCATGGACGTTGTAATTCGCGGACTGTGCAGGTTTGGCGTCAAGATGGTTAGTTTAAAGGCCCAACTGGGATATAAAAGCCACCAGATGGCGCTGGGCAGGCTTTTTGATAATTTTATGCATGCTTCACTTCAGGGACACATTTTCAGATATTTTAGAAATACCACTGAACAAATAAGTACACTATTTCACACAGACATAGATAATACAACTTTGAAAGGTTTAGAAAAATTTGGATTTAAGAAAAAAAAATGTAAATGTGCTTTTGAAGTAATACAATGTACTCAACTGACAACTGATTCAAACTTGCCGGGCGGAGCGTAGCTGTTACATATGTAATTCATGCTTAGAGCTGAGTTCATGACCCGCCATTGTAAACAACCCCACGTGTTTAGTGATAACGCTAACAGCTATAACTGCCTGTATAGTCAACATCAGACAGTGTGCCAGCCGCACAACTTTGATTTGGGACAGTAATATCAAATTAAATGTGTTGTTGGTATGCACCTTACAAGGTGAATGAAACAAAAGCATGGTTTAATAGACCAGCAAGAGAAATATTTCGCCCAGAACTTGATACAGTGGCTGTGAAAATGCAGTATATACTAATTATAAACAGCATATACTCGGGTTAGTATGCACAGTCACAAAACAGCATGTATGTGCAGTCTGATCTGGAATTTACATGACTACATGAATTCAAGTTTGCTAGCAGCCTTATCAAGTTTCCTGTATCCTAACACATACCAGTATGGCTATTTCAACACTGGTCTCTAATTAGCTGTCAGCATATATTATATCTGCAGCAATGCAGTTTAACTGGGACGGGGTTATCTGTGGAATGACATGACACAGTTACACATTTTTATAAAATACCGACTTATTACAAACACATATTCTTATATATTGGTTACTACATGTACTTACAAAATACATCGGAGATAGGAACCTTGTTCAGGTCCAGAAGCACAATATAGGTTTCACTATATATACATGACACACTCTAATTAAGTAACGGACACTGGACACGTTACGACATGCATATCCCCGGATCAGCTGGTGCATCCTCGCAGCCTCATCAGGATCTACACTGTTAAGTTTGGTGGTCATTCATGGTGGCTCTAATTAATGATATAAACTGCATCATGCTATAGTCATGTGCTATCTGATTGTGAGTTAAACTGATCAAACACTCAATAAGCCCCATTTACTTATTGTGTGACACATGGAAAGGTGTTTCATTCAATTTTACTTCTTTCTATTTTTAATAATTTATATAATAGCATCAAAATACTCTTTGCTTTGAAATAGTAAGCAGCAAAATACTATATAAGTTTTAACACTTTTAGTAAATTCTCAATCATTTTCCTGCACAAATAAAACATACGGTACTATTAGAGGGACTGGTATACACTGTATCATGTGTGTGTTTTATGGGACCACACGTTTGATAACAAACCTACATACCATATATCTAGATACTGGTCAGTACAGAAACCCCTACACTGGCTATCCAGCAGCCCCCTCACTGTTCTACATTGGGAGCAGACGACAAACATGTGCTGCTGTTTATGTATTCTATTTATAAAGCCAGTGTATAACTGACAGGCTGGGGACGCTATCAGTAATTGGATATGCCCCTCCTACTAAATTCGGTACCAGGGCACCGATTGTTGGGCCTTTATAAGCAACGTGTCGCAGCCCATCCATTTTCAACGCCGATGATGATTATGCGGAAATATGTGTACAGTGAAGTCCCCAGGGTGTCAGGTTTAGAGAGAATTCACTGTAAATCAGGCATCTGATCATTCTGAGCCATAGCCGTGTGCTGTGCAATCTTGAACAGGCATTATCACCCGATATAAATTACAAGGAAGCTCATCAAAAATTAGATCACGTATGGATTTTTTGGTGTCCTGTTTAGAGAGGTTCCACGGTAAATTTAAAAGATGTTGCTCGTGATTTTCTAGGTTCTATAGACTCTTTATAAAACTGGTCTATATGTAAATTCCACAGGTCATATCATTCATTTGTTGAGCTGTTTCAAGAACATGTGTGGCTTATGGGTTTTGCGACCAGTGTATATCCAGCTCTAGAGCCAGAGCCCGGAGGCCGTTTCACTAAACTTCGTACGACTAAAATGTTCGTACATGCAAACTCATGATAGTCTGTAACCTTCACATTAAAAATGTTTTCTTGTAAACAATTATTGGATTTACTTTTATTGAGCATAGGCTGCATATGCAGCCTATGCTCAATAAATGTAAATCCATCAATTGAAAATTCCAGACGATCGTAAATTTGCACTTACGAACCATTTTAGTGGTACGAAGTTTAGTGAAATGGGCCCCTGTTGTGTCAGATTGTTGCACATATATACGTACACCCCATCATTCTAATTTACACAGAGCTTTCTACTGTAACCAGGGTGACGTTTCACTAAGCTTCGTACGACTAAAATGTTCGTAAGTGCAAACTTATGAGAGTCTGTAAATGTCAGACTAACAATGTTTTCTTGTAAACAATAAATGTAAATCCATCAATTGAAATTTTCAGACGATCATAAATTTGCACTTACGAACATTTTAGTCGTACGAAGTTTAGTGAAACGGCCCCCTGGGTCAAAAGAATTCTTGTGATCCAGCTGTAACTGCCTTGGTAGTAATGAGTATACTTCTAATCCCAAATCTATGTGAGAGCTTGAAACCAAAATGTTGGAATAAAATAGATATTATTCTGGGAACAACAATAATCTCGGTCACATGACATTGTATCAAAATAGAATGTGCAGTACATCAATATTACACAGAATTGTCCAGTAGATGGTAGTTGTGTCTGTAATGTGGTGTGCCCAACGGCAGCTATTTCTCTAAAAACAATAATATGTTTGTTAAGCTAATTATAATTATTATTTCGATTTACGGACTTTTTTACCCGACGTAAGATGGTCGTGAAAATGAAAAAAAAAGGTTGGAGGGGGGTGGGGGGACGAAACAAAACCTATGCTACATATACCGACTTTCAAATAGGTATCGCTTTTGTTTTGGTTCTTGTTTGGTTCTTGTTTTAGGGGGAACACCATGTACATATACGATCTGCATGTGTATTTGTTTTATTATGTATTATTCATTTACCTACCGTAGCATCGGACACCACACGACGTATATGCCTGTAATTATATTGCAATGCGTCCCGTGAGAGTTTACCATGTAACATACAGCATTGTCATACGATTGTGTTCCGGTGATATTTGATACCACTCATACTGAAAGTCTAATGCTTTTATTCTTGATGTTATATTACCTTGCATTCGTATATCCGGCCACTCTGGGGCCCGTTTCACTAAACTTCTTACGACTAAAATCTTCGTAAGTTCAAATTTAGAATCGTCTGGAAATTTCAATTGATGGATTTACATTTATTGAGCATAGGCTGCATATGTAGCCTATGCTCAATAAATGTAAATCCAATATTTGTTTACAACAGAAAGTTGTTAATGTGACATTTACAGACTATCATAATTTTGCACTTACGAACATTTTAGTCTTACGAAGTTTAGTGAAACGGCCCCCTGGAGCGCCCGCACTGGTCAAGTAGCAAGATATTTGTCATTGTCTCTGTGTGTCTTTTGATCCCTTTGCGTGTTTATTGTCTTCTATTTTATTTTAAACATAGTTTCCACCTTGCACAATGTCATTTCTTTATATTTATTTGTGGTGAAAAACCGCCAGATTACAAATCAGATTGTCGGGTTTAATTAAGTTATTACTGTAGATTGCGGGGTAGATAACTAGTTAGACTGTCTGGTATTGGCGACAATCAAGTGCGGCCTAGTGACAATGTTACCAATTTACGCCCCGGATGATAAACGGACCTTTGGCGTTTGCGACCACTGCTGTCCCAGATCAGATTGCGCGTCGGCGCAATCTGATCAGGGACAACACTGTTTGCTGGTCAACATATTGGCGTTATTGCATATACAATATAGAAATGTTCGTCCATGTTACGTGTATGTGAACGAGCAATTAACCAAAGGCTAGACTAAAATGCCATTGCGGCTTTTTTTTTTGCCTATTTTTGGCTCATTTGACGATCGCAACGATGTAATTTGATACCGTGTTTAAGCCACTTTCTTGTACATCCATTGTTGCAATTCATCATAACAAATTGGCCACACGGTTGGAAAGTGGTACAGGCAGAAACGTGTCCATCAGATTGTTTTCAGTCTAAATTCCTAGATAAGGCTATTAAGCATACATGGCAGTGTCTTGTAGTTAGTATAAGTACATATACATACGGAGACGCTAATAACCTCCTTAATGTAACCAGGAACCATGCAGTGGGGTCAGCGTGTAAGTGCACACACGAACGAACACGACAGGTTGGTTCGCTACCCACCCAAAGTGTATGTTGTTACCACTCAGTTGAACCGTCTCGCCGAGACGGTTCAACTGAGTGGTAACAACATACACTTTTGATGCGAAATGATAAAAAATGCAGAAAAATATTGACATTTTTTGTTATACATGAAATACAGTGGGGTCAGCGTTCCAACCTGTCGTGTTCGTTCGTGTGTGCACTTACACGCTGACCCCACGGTACATTCATCTTCGTCTCAGATTTAACGCACACATTTGACTGCATTGCAAGTAATGGTAACTTCTGAAAGGAAAACGGGCCAACGGCCATTGACTTGAACATTTTCTGGCCTCATACGGATGATTCTTTGCCGCTTGTCCGATTTGGATACTATTTGGCCACAATATGTGTCTACAGATGGTGCTTTGTTTTACATACGAAACACGTCCGACTACCCAATGCCAAGGTCACTGAGGACTTATGTTCACCTTGCTTGTTAGGCAAATGCGTTAAAGTTGTTTTTATTGTATATATGTTTTGGTAATATTTGGCCACTGTGGCCAAATATTACCAAAACATATATAAAATAAAAACAACTTTAATGACCCACTGAGGAGTTATGTTGTATGTGTTGTTTTGTCACAGTTACATATAATAATACATTTTTGCGCTAATATCGGGGATATTTTCCTGGATTCAATAAGTGTTTTATCTCTCACATGTGATCATTACTATCTTTGAGCGATCACCGCACATAATAGCAGAAAAGTGGTCGGAAAGTGAAACGTTATCTTGTAAACGGCAGATGAAGGCCGGTGGTGATTATTTGCTCAGATATTTCAGTCTAACAAAAATACAATTTTATATGTGTATTGTGTGAACGCAATTATGTTTGTGAACATTCAGTGTAACAAAGTGTATGTTTTATCTGCAAGTAAGTAACTCGTATTTAATCCGTTGTACCCGAAAGCCCGCTATAGCGGCGTTTGCACACAGTGTAGATCCAGGGGGCCGTTTTACTACACTTCGTACGACTAAACTATTATAGGAATGAATGGCCTTTTTGTGGAATTTATCGGGGTATAAACTTGGAAAAGTCGCGGGAATACTGGACGAAGGCCGGAAGGCCTCGTCCAGTATTCCTGCGACTTTTCCAAGTTTATATCCCCGATAAATTCCACAAAAAGGCCATTCATTCCTTATAAGTCCAGCATTTGAAATAAATTCATCAAGAAAATGTGATTATCTTCCGTTTTCTTAAGAATTATTTTAACTGCGCCTCACGGTTACGGAAAGTAGTTCGGCGTGGGAGTTTACTGGGATATAAATTTTGGACATAGACTTGCTACGGGCCAATCAAATGTTAGGGAAGTGTGTAAATATTTTTGTGCTGGAATTATTCGTAATGCAGATGTAGAATAGTCTGTAAATTTCAATTGATAGATTTACATTTATTGAGCATATACTCATGTAAATGTGAATGTAAATCCAATAATTGTTTACAAGAAAACATTGTGAACGTGAAATAAACAGACTATCATAATGTTGCACTTATGAACATTTTAGTCGTACGAAGTTTAGTGAAACTGCTCCCTGATATTTAAGGGTGGGAACTGGATCGACAACACTCAATGCCCAGTAATTGGTTTATCTGGAGGGACTAAATTAATTTGTTCCCTCTTGTTTTACTAATCTGTTTCTTCACTAATGTTATCTATACATGTCTGAGACATTGGGTTTAACTCTTTGCATGCTGGGAAACTTGTGGGCTATAAATACTGCAAAACTAGCGGACAAATAATCATCATATATTCTTGTACTTCTCCCCGTAAATATCATGAATATGTCTTGGAATTGCACTAGAATTGAGTCCTGAGGACTCAATTGTAATAAAATTTCAAGACATATTTACAGAGAGAAATAAAACATATACCGGTACTCCAAATTCGTTTGGCAGATATTTTCACCGCTAGCATGCAAATAGTTAAGTTAGATTGTGGATTTGAATTACACGTGCGTCGCAGTCAAATCAGATACGGTAGATCAGCGCCGTAGTCACGGCAGTAGCATTACACGAAGTTTCAGGCTGTCACGAAGTCGCCCTGTTTGACATTTTGTATTAGCAAGTACCCATACAACGGTGTGAATATTCAAGTTGGTCGCGATTAAAGGTACATGCCCACTCAGTAGGCACAAACTGTTCCTTATATGAATTAAATACGTGTATAATTGCGTCACTATTCCACCAGTTATAAAAAATACGAGTGCCCGCTATACAGATATAATCATTTAGTAATATGTGTTTTACTGACAGTGACTCGCGGTGGTATCAGGCTATTTTCATATGCAAATGAGGCATGATATTTTTAATTATTTATTCTAATTAAATGCGTCACCTGAAAAAATAATATTTTCGACAGACTATAAAGTATGATCATTGCACATCAAAACAAAAATACAGATAATGAATAGCAAGGTCCGTTAACATTTTAAGGAAACACGAGTATCGCCCCTGATGTCAGTGTGGAAATATACGTCTGATATAAAATAAGTAATAATGCCAAACAATACGTGGGGTAATGGTGAATGAATGTTTATTTTGCCAGAACATGTCTCAGATGATGTCTGTGAAATAAAGAACAGTTTGTGCCTACTGAGTGGGCGTGTACCTTTAACAATTTAATGTTGAAAATAACTGTAATCGAGAGCGAAGTATTACATGTTGAGAAAACAAACACATTTCCCCCATGTTAAATCCCCATAGACATCTTCACGGAGTGAAGATGTCTATGAGGGATTTAACATGGGGAAATACAGACTGCGATATTGGGAAATACATAAACATTAACTGTTTAATAAATTCAACCGCAAGTTCAATATTTAGCTAGTATCATTGAGTTTATTTATTTCCCTAAATGGCTATATGCAATACTAATACGTGTCATTAATAATTATATAATTGACTTACAAATATGCATTTCATTTATTCAAACAAAAACTTATTTTTTCAAGAGTATTGGCGCCAGACTGTCTTTATTTTTTATAATTTGTTCAAGAGTTTCCGTATATTAAATAGCTGACACTTAACACAGTGTGGTTGTTGATATTATGTTACATTTGTTTTCCACTTGAAGATGGCGGAACGTCCAGTAGGTGTGTAATCTAGAACCTGTCTTTAAATAACTGTTTAGCAACTGTAATTGAAAACCATTCTAAATATGAGCTAAGCCATGTCATTTTGTACCTTAGAATATATGTGATTTTTAATGAAAATAGAGAATAGTAGGTTAGTGCCGTGAATGGGAAAAAATATCTGGTAAGGCTTAGGAAACGGGATGGGCGAGGCTCTGCCGAGCACATCCCGCTACCGTGCCGCGCCAGATATGTTTCCCATTCACGGCACTAACCTACTATTCTATTTATCCCGTCAACACCTACACATGGCTTTAAAATGCAAAACAAATAACCCCAGCCACCGGAAATATTGATTCGCAGTGATTAGGTCGTATTGACAGGATATCAAAAATGTTTCACGGCATCGTGTTTAACGGCACATACGCACTGTGTTGACTGGATAAAATGTTTACAGGAACTGTGGTATTTTCTATAAATGACGTCGAAAGTTGACGAAATTTCACAGCGAGATCGATTGAATGCGATAAGTATCACGAAATCTGTCAACTAGTGACATCGATTTGTATTTGAATTTCTGTAAATTGTCTCGTCAGTAAGGCTACTTAACACAGTTTTTCCCGTCTTGGAAAGTTACAAAGACGCATTGACGCCTATTTTCCCATAACCGCGCACATCCTGCTCTGGATATTGACTAATTAAAATATAGGTTTAATTATTGTTAAGAAAGATGACTTCAATATTTTGTGACAACCCTGGTGGTGGCCGAAAGAGTCAGAGGCTGGAATGCAAGCTATAGACTTCACGTGACAAACATATGCAGAATTAAAACAATAAACCCTAAAAGTATACTTCAAAATGATATAAAAGATTAACATGTGACGTGGATTAGTTGACCAAGTTCTGCAAGCAGGCAGAGTTTATGGCATAAACCAGCTTATTATTTTCTTTACCGTACTACTTTACCGTACTACACTGCGCATGAATATCTCTAGATTGCATGTGGTTAACCCCTTCTGTCAGTTCCACGTTTTGCTGCCAACGAACTTTTGGCTATTAAAGTATATGTTGTTACCACTCATATGAACCGTCTCGTCTCTTTAACCTATTATATCAGTAGATCGGATACAATTACAATTACAGTATGACATTTTGGAGATTTTTTCGCTAGTTTCTCTATTTCTGTTTGAAGTATATGTTGTTACCCCTCATATGAACCGTCTCGTCGAGACGGTTCATATGAGTGGTAACATCATATATTTGGATGGAGAAATAGACAGTATAATCAGATTTATTTGCTGAATAAAAAATCATTGAATCCATAGACTAAAATCGGTTAATTCATACACGTCTCAACATGGCATGCTGAATATGAACTATAACAGACTCAATTCCGTTTAATGTTCCCATTCTGACAGCTATTTTATACAACGTCACATTATAACACTTGTATTCATTGTCCAACGGATGGCAAGTGCTAAACCATATCATGGCATGTGTTTTATTTCAGCTGTCCTTTTGTTAATAATTCAGTCAAAGAACTCCGTCATTATGCCTATTTGTATAACAGATACTGTCGTTAAGGCGAACATAAATTTCGTTTTAGCAGTTTATGTCTGCAAATAATATAACAAGGATCGCAATAACAGTTTTTGATCAGTAATGTGATATTTTAACAGAAACAAACCGAAATACAAAACAATCGGATGTGAATTGATAAATAATTTCCTTTTTAATGGAGTAACCCGGCCCTTGGAGCCGTCCTCACATCTCAAATGATATAATTCAATAAAAATGATAAATGTTTAATAGCAGTGACATAAGAAATTAGCAATTCTTGATTAATGCACATATCTGAGTATTGCAATTGTACTTATTTGTCTGAGTCCGTTTCTGCCACATTGTCAGCTATTCATGTTGCCTCCAATTGTATCGCGGTTCGGTTTTCAATCGTTTCATGATGGCTGCATAATGACCCACGCGATGTGCATATGGATATTTCAATATCTGCGCCTGTGACTAGAGAAATTGTGCTTATGGGTTGTGCGAACAGTGTAGATCCAGGTCTGATCAGGATCTGCACTGTTCGCCATTCCATCAACGAAACATCTGTCATGCTTCTGATTCTTTGTGGAAAAGTTGCATTGGCTTTATCTTCTAAAATTCAGCCAACTTTCGACGTCATAAATGTGGCTGCGACTGGAGAAATGGGGCTTATTGAATTTGTGACCAGTGTAGTGTCTGTTTAAGGAGCACATGAATTTCATATGCAATTCATATGTTTTTCATATGTTTTACATGTGAATATAATATTCATTTTTTCATATGAATTGCATATGTGGCACATATTGCTGTGTATGGGCAAGGCTAGGAAACGCGTAGGAATTCCGAGGCTTGCCGAGGAATTCCTACGCGTTTCCTAGCCTTGCCTGTATTGTGTTTAATTGTGTCTTTCTCACATTTTCAATTGCTATTTATCTGTTGAGCCTGGTGGATGGATCGGATGAGAAATACTTGTTTTGGAAATGTTCAAGAATTACGGAATTTCACTGAATTTCTGTCCTGAAATTCAGCCAACTTTCGACGTCATACATTAATTTAATTATATTTTATATTACATGTATGGCTGTGGGTAAAGTGTATAACACCCTCCTACTATTTTGTCCCTCTTCAACCTAAAGTTTCGTCAATATCTCAGCAGCAAAGGTGAAGATACGCCGATAAACGTATACACGGCATTATATTATACTAAACATTGAAGGAATGGCGAACAGTGCAGATGCACAGGCTGATCTGGATCTACACTGGTCGCAAAACACATAAGCCCCATTTAACCAGTCACAGGCACAAATGTGACTACAACTTGGGGAATTAAATGAGGCATTTTTACATCCGGGTATGGAAGGTGTTCGGGCCAATTCCCACCCTTAAATATAAACCGAACGAAGGTATTTGACATTTGTTGCCGGTCGAGCTTCGAATCTTAAAGAAGGCATATTACTGTAGCCTGATGGCGATGGCTACTGTTTGTGAAAAGGAATATGTATACCTTTAATGACTGATAGGCGAACAGATTACTAGTATATATAGGTACGATCCTGTCCGTAAATGACATCGAATGTTTCAACGAAATGTTCGGAGTAAATGCGGAATACAACCTTCGACGTCAGTTACAGAATATATCACAGTTTCTGTAAATTTCTTTCAGGGGAACTTGCACATCTTCTTAGGTACAAAATCACATCGCGTGTCTCATATATTATTATAGGGACTGCATGCGGGCGACGGGCCAGAATAGAATACCTTTTGTTAAACCTCTCAACGCCGCAAATCATAAATAAATGTTTGCAAACACTACTGATCCTGATGAGCCGGCTCGTAACGAGCCGTCTCATCAGGATCTGCAGTGTTTGCCAGTATCTTTAGATTGTTTGACCCACACTCCGTTGCGTAAGAATGTAACAGTCTAAACATTAAAATAGAACCATCAATGTCGGATATTTGGCGGTGAGAGTGTTCATAGAACGTGTCCAATTATTGTCGCAGCGGAATCAGGAGATAGATGGTGTATTTTTTGTGTTGTGCTGATTTCTCTTGATGATCGTATACCATATGTTGTGAAGGGCAGTTTGCGCCGTTGGGTGTCCACGGATTACTTGTACAATGTATTCTCACGACCCAGATATACCATAGTTCTATATAATGACACTCGGGCAAATATATTCTCAATTTGTCTTTGTTTTTATTTCTTCCGTGCAGATAAAAAAAGACGAATCGGCAATAAAACTGTCGGAGTTTTATCATGAACATGTACTTTCAAAAAGAGATGTCGACACTTCATTTGCCGGTATGTTGTCACGTAGAAAGCCGATGCACCATTTTCTTGGTTCTCTGAGATAACTGCATGTGTCTTGCAGGGACTTTGGTCTCCTTCGGATATGTATTTCTCTATTTTACCGGATACGCACTTGGACACAACATGTTTATGCCTAACTGGACCTACAGTAGGGTCAGCGTGTAAGTGCACACACGAACGAACACGACAGGTTGGTTCCAACCTGTCGTGTTCGTTCGTGTGTGCACTTACACGCTGACCCCACTGTACTGTCTGTTCCACGTTTTTCTGTTGACGAACTTTTGGCTGTTAAGCACTTTAAATCTAAAAGATATTTAAATACAAGTACCTGTTCATCAATAACAAAAAAGTCACCTCCACATTTTTTTTCTTCATGAAATTCCATCAAATATTGATTATATTGGGAGACAAAAGATCGTAATAAAATCAATATTTGACGGAGTTTCATCAAATACATTTTTTGGGGGTAGGGTGACTTTTTTGTTATTGATGAAAAAGTACTTATATTTAAATATGTTTAGGATTTAATTTGTTTAATGACCAAAAGTTCGTCGACAGCTAAACGTGGAACAGACAGTAGGCCGGTGATAGATACAATAAGCCAGCTTTTTTTACAATTCATGCTTCAATTCTCATGAATCATATGTTTTCGTAGCCAAGTGATGTCATTTGTGAAGTTATTTTACGGTAGATTTTCATTAAGATCTTCGTCAAAACAGACATATTTTGATCCTGTACTCGTATGCCGCAACAAACCCAGTAATTAGCATATGCTGTGCAACATATCCGCTGTGCCGTTTGTAATACATAAATGTTAAATGAACGTCTATTAAAAATGCATCTAGCTTTCACCACACTTTTTGCTAAGGCGTGATCCCATATCAATAGTATTGACGTTAATCAAACAGCGCGGTTGTGCATAATGATAACAGCTTCTGTATTGTAGCCTATTTCACAGAAATTGCTAATCATACTTATCAAGTTAAGTATACGTTGAGGGAGTGAAGTAATCATTTATTTTTCGCCAAATCAGTTATTTCATATAGAACTAACGACTGCATATAGTTGATGATTAACGGTATGTAGACTTATTCTGCCCTCCCAAGTCAAACTGCAGTATCTGTTCAACTGCAGTATCTGCACTATGATGCAATGCTGACCCTGTGCAATCATCCCCACCTTTTTGATGCTATGCTGACTCTGTGCAATCATCCCCAGGTGGGGATGATTGCACAGGGTCAGCATAGCATCATAGTGCAGATACTGCAGTTTAACACATACTGCAGTTTGACTTGGGATGATTGCACAGGGTCAGCATAGCATCATAGTGCAGATACTGCAGTTTGACTTGAGAGGGCAGTATTGCACTGAATGTATTACATTATCACAGCCAAAATGGCAAGATCAGTATACTTTGTAATTTTGGTGAAATCGACTACAGGCCTGAAAGGCAATTTCAAAGGCAGTTTCATCGGTAATTGTCTAAAGTAAATGGCATGTATTACACAACCGCCTTCGTTAATCTTGTCCAGAGTATCAACATTTCTGAACGTCATTTGGCAATTCCAACTCACAATCAAGCAATTTGATTGTTGAGCCAGAGCTGTAGCACAGCTCGTGATCAGCAAATCAAGCTGATTTCTTTCAAAAACAATGTGTGTACAGGTATTATGAAATAAAGCAAGGGACAAATTGACAAGATTGACAAATAGCGCAGCCATAGTGTATGGAATAAAAAGAGAAGATGCATTATTCATTTTAGTCGTTTATTTGCAATAAATAAATTGCTTCAAGAATGACTGTAGACATTGGTGAAAGAATTCCCTAGTCACTACATGACCGGACGTTAATTAAACATGTGCCACCAGAAACATATATGTGCAACAACAACAAAACCATAAATATACATAAATCTAAAATATTCATAAAGCGTACATGTAATACAGCGATGATAACGTGTCGAATACTGGTTAATGTCTAGCACAGTGGAACCTCTCTAAACCGGACACCCTGGGAGGTCCCCAGGTTGTGCGGTGTAGAGATGTTCCACTGTAATTCCGATCTAAGAGCACTGAAACACATGGTTATGTGCATTGCAATCATGAACACTGATATCTGACAGCGATATTTGACAGTGAAATTGATCATCATTTAACACATCGATGTCGCAAGGAGGTTCGGTTTAGAGACGTTCCACTGTAATTGTTAGTCTGATACCTGCCCAGATTTGGCGGCTACAGAAGCAATGCAAAAACAATGTTGTTTTCGATAATATTAAGCTTACTCACAATTTAAGAATGCGCCTTCTTTTTCCTTCGCGAAATTTTGGTCCAATATTTATTTTATTGCGAAAAGAAATTCCAATGTTAATCCCCATAGACAGAGTGAAGATGGCTATGGGGATTTAACATGGGGGATTATTTTTATAATTTCAATAGTGGACCGATTTTCAAAATTTGACTTTTATTTTCTTAGTTAGATCATTTCCAAGCTATCCAACCAGGTTTCAGAATCAATTTCCTTTTTTCTCGTTGTTCTACTCCTCCTCCAGGTTCTCCGCCTACTTTCCCCCATGTTAAATTCCCATAGATAAATCAGTTTTTCGTAATAAAATCAATATTCGACCAAATAACACGAAATAAAAAGAATGCTCATTCTTAAATTTGATAAAGTTTAATATTATCGAAAAGGAAACTGTTTTTACATTGTATATATAGCCGTGAAAGTTGGAGCGGTTTCGTGAAACAGACTGTATGTTTGCTGTCGTATCAAGATGAGATAAATCTAACTAAATAACATGCCACAGCCTGATCAGAATCAGGATCAGAAAATTTCATTTAAAAAATTCAATTGATCAGCTATCTTCAATGAAATATGAGTAATTACTGTGTCATATTATATCGATATATCAGATTTATTAATACTGCAACCTATTCCAATTAATATATGGTTTACGCGGCGCATGTCATGTTGCAAAGTTTCAAGTCAAAATACAGATTCAACGATGTCGAAAATTAGTACGA